>JAGFPH010008222.1:40662-57790 GCA_018207615.1 Philaenus spumarius
TAAACAGAGTAAAACAAAAGTGAACTGTTATGACTAAGAACCTTTCCTCCGAAAACTTTAAATGTCGACCAGGTAAAATTAATGTTGACTTTTTGGCTTTGCATTTCATTTCTGGTAACATGCTTGTATGCAATTCGAAATGTTGGCCTTAGTTTAGGAAGCTAAAAGAATATATCGCAGTAACACTTGTCGGAGAAAAGAATCTCTCGTAAAAATTTGGGGGAAATTATCGGTTAGTCAATTCTGAAGTAACGAATTATACAACACAGATTATAATATACAGGACTGGTAGGTATCGCACGGATTATTCAAGACGAAATTATTGTAATCATGTCGCACATAAAACACAAGACGTGTCTTTACTGTTTAGGTTTTGGACATTTTTCATCAGAATAATTGTGTTTTCTTTGTGACTTGGAAGTAAATGACAGTTGTCTAGCTGTTTTGACCAACGTGACGTCTTGATTCCATATTTGTTCCATTTGTCGAGTCGAGATCGTTTGTTGTGATTAGGCCTATAATATGAATAAAAAAGAAGGTTGGATGATTTTCTAAGTTTCAATTGTTGACAGACACATAATTGAAATTGTCTTAATTTTTTATATTAAAATAGCTTTTATCGACTCATTGCTTTTTACCTATAAGAAAATTGAATTTTTCATTTCAATTCTTCACTACCCGAATTTATCGGGAGTGAATTCCTCACTACCCGAATTTATTGCGTATAGCAAAAATACTCGCCCGTATTTTAACGTATATTTCGGACCCGTCCGACCCTCGGGTAGTGAAAAAAACCCGCCCGAAACCCGAAAATTCGTGTACTTGCAGACCCCTAATCACTTGTCAGTAGTTTCATTTGATAAATAATGTTCTTCCTAAATAAATGAGATTAGTAACACATCTAGTTCTTGAAACAAGACTTTATGAATAACTCAGCTTACATTTTTTATCATTTATCTAGTTAAACGGCAATGAATAAACGACTCAACAATGTGACTCAAATTATTTTGATAAGAGTTGCCCTTCACAAGCTAGTTGAAAAACGACTGTTTCTAAAATTTGAAAACAAATACAGTGTTTACTAACTTCAACTGTACTCACCAGAAAGTATTCAGGAGTTGCATTTTTATCTATCAAGTCAGGGTAAAATATGTTGAACTTGTAACCTTGAACAATCTTTGGTGGAGGGTTGTCCATGTCATAATGGGTCTGGTTGTATTTGTTCCATTCAAAGCCAGTATGCACTCTGTACATCAAACAGTTTTATGTTAGTAAAAGCACAAAGAGCATAATTATATTAAACCTATAGAAACAAATTAAAATTAAATATATGCAAAGGCGCCCTAAAAGGGACTATAATCCAAGTAAATTTTTTTGTGAATAACGTTTAAGTCCAACATTTATAGAACTTTTACAGAGTGCATTCAACAAAGTTATATTAGTAAAAAACTAAATCAACTAATACAGTTAATTGGCAAGTACTTTTGCTGCATTACGAACCTATTATTAGCGAATTTCCATAGGAAAAATGAGCTATTGCAGTGGCCATTATGGTAAGACCCAAGGTTGAGAGTAGCAAATGAGCATCGATCATGGTCCCCAGAACACGTTTTGGGGTGTCATTACAAATCATGTGTATATATATATATATATATATATATATATATATATATATATGTGTTCACACTCTAGCGGCCACATTTAAAGTCCGATTTGGTTCAAATTTGGTACACATGTTGGTTGTCTACGTCGTTAGCCAAAAAAATCCAACAACAGGAAGTAACTATTTTTTTAGAGGTTTTTTCTAAAAATATATATGTAGGATGTTACTCTGCACATTTTGTTTTTCTAAGCGACCATAGCTCGCTTGGTTCCCTCAAAATCGATCAAAACGTAAAATATCATAAAAGTACCTGGTTAAAGCCATGTGGTGGATTTCACCGTGGGGTTGGCGTGTGAAGCACGCAACGCATTGTGTATTGAAGATATTCTCAGTATGCGGAATAGCGTGCAAACACGCAATGCACTGTGTGTTGCAAGTACTCCCAATATGCGAAATGGTGTGTGAACCATTTTGCAGCTATTCAGCACCGTCGTGAATAGACCTATTTCCCAAATTGTTGGTTGAAACCCTAAAACACAGGCCTATAAACTTAATTTTGGAAATTTGCTCAACTCACGTCAGCGGTTCAGCTGTGTGGTCAAATTATTTTAATTAATATTCATTTTTTGTTGTTAGGGAAATATGAAACAGAATATGTCATAATATGTGTAGTGTTTCTAAGTGAAAGCAGTTTAATCGCAGAACATATGAAGGCAGTGGCTAATTTGATCTAATGTTCTAATGTGTTGGGCATGATTTGTTGCTTGGATAGCGATGGCATTGGCATCATAGATTAAACTTTTTGGTATCTGTGGCCAACTGCTTGTATATTTTTAATCAACATTTTTTAAGATCAAAAGTGTGTTGCTAGTGTAGATTCATTTGTAAAGCTAGATTATTCAAAATTTTAACTCTTTAATTCTCTTGTAAACATTACATATCTTTAAAAAATGCCTTATTTTTAATGAAAAGATAATTTTATTTACTTCAACCTGTTAGAAAGTCAACATGAATTATTCTTAAAAAATATAATAAGAAAAATGTAAATTTAAAAACTAAAAATAGTAACACTTGATTTAGTTGCTTTTCTTACCTGTTGAAGTATCTAGGTTTCCTAGGCCTGTATTTATCAGACCATAGGTAAATTTGACTATCCAGAGCAGATTCGACGGAGAATTCAGCTTCTTCATTGGTCATTCCTTTCCTGGCTTCTCTTTGCATCACTTCATCTTCCGCACTCTGTGCCGTCTGAAATAATTAAATATAAAATTGGACAAAGTGTATGACTAATATTCCAATTACTATGACCATGGGAGTAGTTCCATTTGAGCACATGAATGCCCAGCTTTGTAAAAGTTATTAACTTCATAGTAGTAAATAAATGTGAAATATGTACTTGCTGAAGGAGTAATGTCGAGTAAATAAATAGCTAACATTTTGTCAGATGAAATAGTGTAGTTCTACGCAGAATTATTGCCCCTGGTCTAGAAATGTGATGGCGGTCGGTTTGGACAATAAGGTGATTCATGCACTCTGTGCTAAATGCTTAGTGTGTTATCATGTTAAACTGCTATATTTGAATTTTGAATGAAGGACTCTTTGTGCCAATGTGCTAAAGTGTTATTTGCTGAAGTGAGATGCAAGATGAAAACCTCAAATTACCTTCCTCAAGAGTTATACGTCGTTAACCCTCTATCTGGCAAAGAGTAGCTGAGCTACTCTTTTAAAGCGTTTCTGTACTGGCAAAGAATAGCTGAGCTACTCTTTTAACAAGCATATTTTAAATCGAAGTTTGAGCATCTAAGGTAATACTAAAATAGGTCATATTATGTATTCAGAACATTCTAAAGTTTAATTTGGTATATAGTTTATTACTTTATGACACATAATAAACACGTAAAAAATATACAAAGTCACGAAAGAAATGTTGGAATGACATTAAGTTCATTTGATGCGAGAGAACACGAAAAATATGCTCACTTTCCCACTCAAGTTTTGATGGGTAAATTTCGTTTTGGAATAATTTTGATTATATCACTGATTATTATTAATTTTGCATAGGTCATATCTTCTACTTTAAAAATCTTTTTTTTTGATTGTCAAAGCCTTTTACCAATGTATAGTTACAAATATTTATGTAAAGCCAGTTTTTACACGATAAAATAGGCTATATAAGTATCGATTAGTTTTCAGCAATTATCTATTAGTAATATTTTGTTAGTAAGTAAGTGCTGTATACCAATCGATTCGTATTGAAATTATGTTTAAATTGACATAAGTATCGATATGGATTGATCAGTCCTTCGTTGTTACAAAAGGCTGTAAAGTTGTTGCATTTTTAGTTTTTACCGCTTTTTTTCCGACTTAGCCAAGATATTTTAGTCAGACTACTTGTCATAGTTAGCCCACTCTTTTTCCAGTTTTTCTAGACTGAAACTGTAAATTTGTCTATACTGTGATAGCCTACTTACCAAATAATATGTGTATTATATGTTAGTCTAAGTTAGGCCTCATTTTTAGCGTTTTTGGAAACATATTTTGTGTTTTCTTGATCTAGGCTAAATTGCTAAAGTTTGCTATTAGCCTCCTGACCATATTGTAGTTTCTAGAAGACATTTTTTTTCCTTCTTACTAAATAATTTGTGTATAATATTTTTTGTATATTTAGAACAAAATTAGGCTTAATTTTATGTTTTTTTGTAAATATTTTTTGTTTTTTTGTCAACATGGCTAAAATTTAGAATACGCCTCCGTACCATATTTTATTTTCTAGGAGAGAAATTTGTTCCTACTTCTTAATTAATTTGTATATTACATTTTTGAATGTTTATAACAAGATTAGGCCTCTTTGTGATGCCTTTTTGCAAACATATTTGTGTTTTTATGAAATGTTTTACTCGTAGAAAAACAAATTCTAGTTTATAGAAGACAATATATATATATATGCTACCCCAAAAATGTACACTTGAAGTGATTTTTGTAGGATATATTATCTTTTATAGTATAATATAGTTTAGAAACACTAATTATGAATATTGACATTTTTATAAATGTTTTAATACTAGAAGGTAATTTTTTGCAAATTTCCCAAAAATTACTATTTTATTTCCCATAAACATTTTTTTTTTAAATGTTAACTTTTTTTATTGTTTCTTGTAGAAAATTATTTTGTATATATTAGATTTATTATGCAATTTTTTTACATTTTTCCAAAGAGCCAACTTTTGACATTTCAATTTACCAAAATAGTTTTTTTCTATTTGTGACGCAATTAATGTTTGTATGGTAATTGTTAAAAAAAATCAAGAACACAGAAATGTTCTCTGTACTTTTCTGAACACGAAAATGTATAATAGTATATACTTTATACTAAAATGAATTAGATTATACAGGTGTTTAAATGACAATGTGTTCGAGTAGTAAAAACGTGCCTGCCAGTATAGAAATTTCTAACTGCCAGATGGAGGGTTAACACGGGTTTAGCAGACCCCAGACCGTGCTATCTAACTAAGCCTTCTGTCAAACGAGTTTCTCGATTTTAACACACTTTAGCACGTTAAAATACAGTAGAGTCGGGCTATTCCGAACTAATTGTAACCGAACACTGGGAATTCGGAATAGGCGGATTTCATGAGTAATATCAACGTATTGACTTGTTAACCCTCAAAGTGGCATGGTTAAAGCTAAAATTGAAAAGCCTGTTTTTAGCGTTTTGCAAGCATATTTTTAAAAATTCGCCAAAAATAGTAAATGAACCCCAATCCAAAAGTGTTCAATAGCTTTTTTGTAGAAGAAACTTCAAAGAATTCAAATATGCCACTAAAAATTAGTTTATTTTGAAATTGTAAAAGTTATTAGCTCAAGAAACAAAAAATGTTCAGTAACGAAAGGAAAAAGTTCAACTTTAGGCCTACATAACAAGTAGTAAACATTTTTTGTATTTTTTTCGTAAGCGTAAAAAAGTTTTGTAATTTAGTTCTAAATATAACTGTATAAAAACATTTATCAATTTCAAATTTTTTATTTTGAAAAAAACAGTTTTTATGTTCCAAGTACACGACTGGTAACAAACCTAGGCCTAGATTGTAACGTCATTTACTAATATATGCTTTGCCCAAAAATGAAATAATATTATAACAAAGTGTAGAGGATAAATCAAAGAAAATAACGGTATACTCGTCTTTACTTAGTTCATAAAAGTGTTTGAGTTATATTTATTTGAATAACAAAATGATATCTAATGAAAAGCCGCTACCCTACACGCTGCATATAGGTCCCCATTTGTATAACGTGAGAACCCACGCGCTTGACTTTCTCACTAGAACTGACATTTCAACTGTCGACTAGACAGACAAAAAACCGGTTATTTCTGGATTACTTACAACCGTTTCAAACTACAGACTTTGCTGTACAAAATGGTGTAAAGAAATCTGTCAAAACGTAAGGCACTGCCTTCCCGATATATCGATTGACAAATGGCCTGTTTATTGGTTGAGAGACTGTCCAATCGCAAAGGTTTACAGTAATTCTTCAATAAAATAGTAATTTTACAGTGACATCTGATTGGAAGACACCAACAGAAAGATGAAATCATGACGAATCCAATGGTATCGTTATAATTGCCAAAGAAATATTAGTGTAGATGGTCTTAAACGTTGAAGAAGTGGGATATAACAGTACAGTTGTATGCAATTCGCGCACGGAAAGAGCTGTAGACAGATTTGCATATTTTAAAACGATGATTACGTATGTAAATATACGTTTTACGAAAAAGTTGTAAATACAAAAATTAAAGTTTGATTCGTTTTCTTTCCAATGGTGCCAGTTTTATTGCGATTGGATGATTCTAAGTGGGTTAAATTATCGCTTATGCAAATTCTCGCTAATTGTCGAAATAGCTGTATCTTGCGCCTTAGAGAACATCACTTTAGGCAGTCTGCCACTGGGAGGGTTAAGGCATACGTTTTGACACGGCATAAGGCAGATGCGGCAAATGCTATTAACCTTGCCTTACATCAACCTCGCATCAACACCAAATGATGTTATGTTCATGCGGCGAAGGCGGAACATTGCATCCTCAAGTCGATTCAGTGCTCTTTGTCAGAAAAAATCACTGACTTTACTTCTTAGTGTACGTATACACCATCAGTTTTTTTCCTTTCGTTGCGTTACGATTCCGTTTTCTTCTGAAGGGAAGGGATACGTTGTTTGAACTGTAACGCAGTCTGTCCGTTAATACCGCATCGTCTTGAAAAAAGACCGAAAAAAATATACAATTCTTTTGAAATAAAAAAAAAATGAAGGAGAAAAACAGATGAACGCAATTGGCAGGTGGCAACAACACTACTAGTGCCTAGCTGTTGTAACTAATCCTTCCTTGTTTCTGAAGGACCCGGTATCTGTTTCATCTGACGCTTGTTGCGCTAGCTTCCTTCACGCAAAACGGATGGAAAACGTGAAGGAAACAAAACCGGACAATTTCAACAGGCCCATTGGAGTTAATGTGCTGTCAATTTCCGTTAACCAAAACGCAACGCAAAGGAAGGGAAAAAATGGATGGTGTAAGTGTGTGTACATTAGTTATTTTTTGTGTTTAGCAGTGATTGAAAATGATTCTACAGAATTATATAAATGGAGCCGACATGTACTGTAAGCAAGCAGCTTTCATTAAAATTTGGTTTCAGGCGTTTTCATTTAACTTAGGCTCTATGTAAGGTTCGGAATAGCGGGGCTCTACTGTATTTAGCACTTGAATCCCAATAATGTCTCCTATATTGCACAGCTGCACAATTTATAAGTATGGCGGTCTGCTGTACGTTTAGCTTTAGTTGTTGTGTTTTCACAAGAGTATTTAGAAATTAAAAAAAATATTTTATAGTTACTTTCACGTTATTTTATGGTACTACTGTTTTCAATTTAAAGACACGATAGTAATGTTGTTGGTTTAGGTGGTCCTATATGGAGCTGTTCTATGGTGGTATCAAGCTCTATAGACCATAGGAGTTGCCAATTGACCAAACAACAAAGGTTGGCATGCATTGGGGTCAGAAAACCTTCTCAACCTACTTCAGCTCTGGAAACCCTACTCGTAAAGTCGGCACCGCTCACCGTACAGCTAGGATAACCGCAAACAGACTGCTGGCCTCTGGGAAAGTAGACCAAGCATTTAAAAGGATTAAATCAAATATAATAATACACTCTACCTGTAAACTGGTGCCAGTTCCTTGGACCTGGAGTCGGGCAAAAACTAATCTTTTTTCATCATCTTCTTCCGTAGTGATGAGTGTTCCAGGCTCTAACTGCGAAGGGTTCAAATACTGAGGGCTGTACTGTCCTGAGTCGTAGTCTGCAAAACTTTCACTCAACATGTCGTTGGCCACTTGATCTTCATCAACGCTAAACAAAAACAAACAATCAAAAGATTTGTCAATGCACAGTTTTGTTTGTTTTTCTTTAACCGTATTTAATGTTTCACAATGGTTTCTATTCTGATCTAGAAATGTAGCCTTTGGCTGGAAACTAAGAGATGTCTGCTTTGGGTATTTTGGTATGTTCTAAATATTTCAAAACTTGACTGAAATCAAATTGCATAATACTCAAGACCGTCCGAAGGGGGGCGTGTAAAGCGGGGTTGCCCCAGGCATCGATCTCTAGAGAGTATTGCTAGGAAATATTTCTAACAGAAAAATAAGCCAAAAATCAAATTTGTGCAAGTCGCAATATGGTAATAGGAACAGTAAGTCGGCTTTCTTCAAAATATAACTAAAACTTTAATAGGCTATAACGTTTTTCATTGACAAATAGGGTTTTTGTCACATCCAACGAGAACATACATTTTAAGGTTGGTGGCCTCTTTTAAAGAACATATTTGCAGGTTAATGAACTTTAAGCTTTCGGAGCTCGTTGAAAACACCGAATTATTGGCCGACATAGCTCACAGCCAGGTTTGAGAAGTTACAATAGAACGCAGTACTTACTCTGATCCTTCGCTGTCTTCTTTGGTTTCCAACTTTTCTTCTTCATCGGACGATTCACTAGAAATTTCTTCTTTAATCTCAGTTCCTGCTTCTACTTCGACTCCTTGTTCGGCTTTCAACACTTCCAACTTGCGTCTCAGGTTCTCTTGATGTCTGTCTCTTAACCTAGCTCTTGCCATGTGGGCTGAAAGAAAACATTTACATCAGTACACATGATTTATAAGGAACTAAAACAATCTTGGTTAAAAACTGTTTAGAATTTTACAAGTAACCAGTCAACAGATTTTGTATGCTTAACATTCAACAGCAGGCTGATTGCGTTATGCCTTGAATAGTTCACTGGTGTAAGTTAGCCAGTAAACTAGTGGCTAGTTAGCCAGCGGCGGAGAAATTCCCCCACCAACTCTACTCTACTAGATTTCAATCAACCACTTCCTCTAACCACTTTTAACCAACTTCTCAGCATTTTTACGCCAATCTGAAACATACATTTTAAAGCTCATGATCTCTACTTAATTTTCAAAATCAATTTGAAAAATTTTAATTGGGCATTACAATTCATTTATATGCATTTTTCAAAATAACGCTCTAAATGGTTTAAAACAGTTTACTATGCAAAATAAATATATCTGACAGGATCCATTTTGCGTGTATTATTTCAATGTGTTGTAATTTGTGTATATGACCCGTTTTATAAAAATACTTTTTGTAAAAAAACAAAAAAAATATTGAATAAATACATAAATATAGATACAGACGTATGGAGAGAATTACCTTTTAGCTGTGACAGTAGAGACTCCCAATAACCAATATCAACTCCTTGTGTTTTGTCTGTGATTTTATTTTCAATCTGTGTTTGCAAGGCTTGAAGCTGTGACGCTGTTTTACCTTTGAATACAGCAGCTACGTCCTGGGCCACGCACTGATGGATTCCTTCTCTACGCCCGACAGCTGAAACAGTCAAAAGTGTCTCGGTGTAAATTATTAATTGAAATGAATAGTTCTGCTTCATAATACAGAGAGAGGTTTTTGTGTACAAAACGATGAATTATATACTAAAAAAATAAAGCAGGAAAAATCTATTATCAAGTAAATAAAAATGTTTGTAAAGCTTACAATTTTCATGATTTTTAATTCAAGTACGAAGTGTGTTAAAGGTAAAATATCTTTTTCAATAAGATAAATACAACCGCATAAATACAATAAAATGGAACTGCCAACATGTTGCTTTTTAACCTTTATTTCTGCAAACACAAAGTTGAAAAATAGCACTGCCAATGCGTGGCTGTCGTAAAATTATTTTTGTAAACGATCATGTTACAATACTTGTATTATTTTACTATATAGTTTAACCTGCTATCACAGGAACAATTAGCAGTGCCCCCAGTGCCGCTCTGGACCTTCTTACAATGGAACTTTTGATCAAGGCTTCAGCAAGGAAGTGTGCTTATCACTTTCAATGTGAGGAACTCTGGACACATGGCCCAAGGAACTTGGGACACTCCAGAATAACAACAATGGTTGCCGGAGATGAGACGCTGGACATGATCTCGGACCACATGAAGATCAAGAACTCCTTCTCAAAACCTTTCCGAGTGGTAATACCAGATCGTGAAGAATGGTCTGAAGGAAGGAGACTCCTCCCTGAGTGTGAGCTAGAGTGGTACATGGACGGCTCAAAAACAAAGAGGAGTTCAGATGCAGGAATCTGTGGCGGAAACCCAAGGCAGGAATGTGTGCTGATGGAGGAAAACCCAACAGTATTCCAAACAGAAATTACAGCTCTACTGGAATGTGCCAGAGAGAATCTTAGACTCGGTCATATGAACAGAGAAATTTGCATTTATACAGATAGCCAGGTAGCTTTGAAAGCCCTGAGCTCAAATGAGTTCAAGTCAAAACTAGTCTGGGAATGCATCGAATCCATGAAACAGCTTGCGGGTCTCAACGAGGTTACACTCTGTTGGGTACCAGGACATGTTGGAATAGATGGAAATGAATGTGTAGATAAGCTGGCAAACAAGGCATCAGCTTCTGAATTCACAGGACCCCAACTTTTCTGTGGCATACCCAAGACGACAGGTATGCAGGTAGTTGCTGACTGGGCAAGACTGGAACATGGAAAGAGGTGGAGGAGCATCCCTGGATTGAGGATGAGCAAACTTTCACTTCTTGGTCCATCAAGACAAATTACATCCGACATTCTGTCATTAAGTAGGTGCAAGGTAAAGGAGGCTGCCGCTCTAATCACAGGACATGGCCACCTTACGAAACACATGAAGAACATGGGAATTTTCACTGGAAATCCTAAACGTAGGAAATGTGGCCTGCAGGAGGAAACCACAGAACACCTAATCTATGAGTGTGAGAGGCTGGATCAGGTCAGTTATGAAACCTTTGGTAAATTGAACAAAGGTCAAACCATACCTCAAGACAACCTTGTTAAGAGGATTCATAAGTTCAATGGGCTTATGGATCCTGACAAGGGTAACTGAGGGATCAACATCCTTACGTGGGAGCGCAATAAGCCCTAGAGGCTGACGTGCATAAGGTTCTGAACCGCCCACAGAAGAAGAAGTTATAGTTTAAAGTTTTGTATAAACAATTATAACTAACTTTAACATAAACTGTAGTGAATGATAATCAAGAATATTACTTATGTAATATATTATACTAAATAATAAGTTATAAAAGGAAACCAATGGCAGTACCTGCTTCATATTCAGATTGTTTTTCCAGTTTCCTTAACTTATGCAGTTCATCTTCCACAATGACGGTAATATCGTTCCAATAATCCAAATTTTTGCCTCTTTCAAGTTCTATATAAACCTGAAACAAGTTGTTTTTATTAACACTTGGAATATTTAGAAAATATGTTAACCCTTTCCCCGGTATTCCGTAGTAACTCATAGCGATTTATTTTTTCCACTCCTCGGCTTTCCGTAGTATAACTTTAAATGCGTATAACTTCTCCATCTGTTGGAATATTTTAAAACTAACTTCAGAAACGTGTTCAGAGAACATTTTACAGTACAGTTGTATATCATTTGTAATTTCTTCCAGCTGTTTAGGGTTTTAGATCTGTGTTTATAATCATCTGTTAACCAAGAGTCACGTAAAACATGGCTAGACTGAATTTAAAATACATGGTTAATTTTATGATTTATTAAATGTAGTTTTGCAGTAATTGAACACAAATAAAACAGACAGTTTATGGCCTAACAAATATAAAGTGTCTCCTAACATTTTTGTAAAAGTTATGACTGTGAGTGAACTTATCTTTCAATTTGTTTTTTATTCGGACTTAAAAAAAAATTCAGTGCTCCATTAGGTAAGTAAATATACACATTTTGTATATACCAATATAATATTAAAATATGGTCAAAATTTCATATATATTGAATAAGTAGTTAATTAGTTATCGTAGTTTGAATATAAGCGACAAATTTGGCCATTTAAGAGATCTGGTATGAGGCACTTGGTGTCAATAATGCATACCAGGGAAAGGGTTAAATTGGTACAAAAGGAAAGTACTATTGTTACTACTTATCTAATATTTACTTACTTTAATATCTTCAATAAGATCTTCCAAGTCTTTCACTATAAGGCCATTGAGATATGTATAAGGTTCATGCATCTCTACTGCATCTACTTCTTCCTCAGCACTGATGTACTTTGCTAATAAATCAATAGGTTTTGCTGAAAAAACAAATATTTTATAAATATTCGTGAAGTTGTAGTATTCTTTTACCCTTTCACTCCTGGATCAAGTATACTCAATGCCTATATAGCCCAGTCGGTATAGGTTAAAACTACCAGTAATTTGCAATATGGCTGATTTTTTTTTATAAGTTCCTTTAAGTATGTACATTAACACAAAAAAAGTTTACCAGTCTATCGATTTCCCAAAGTCAAAAAAAAATCGATTATCATTTTTTTTTCAATTATCCTTAATATTTCGAGCTATGATGAAGATAGAAAAAAATAAAAAATACCACCGTGTAGGGGAGGTATTTTTCAATAAGAAAGGTCATATGTATTTATTTCCTCCGAGCAATGGTTTGTCTGGAAAAAATTCGATAATGCAGGTATGTATTTTGCAGCAGGGGAAATCACTAAAAGGGGACATCTTATTCATATATGAAGCGTTGGCTCATTCTAAGTTGGCCGAATTTTAATATATCGAATTGAAACTTGACATAGGAGTTAAAATATATATTTTAAACATTTATGCTGAGTCTCAGCTTGTTATCTTGAAAATTACCTGATCTAGGAGTCGATTTCGATTATCGATTTTAGGAGTACCGGAGCCACGAACTAATTTCAATCTATTCCAGTTTCGTCAATTTTTGGAATATCAACACCAAATTTGTTTTACAAGTTGAGTACACCATTATAAATATTCTTAGTAAGTATGAACGATTTTTTTCTTGTTATTTTTAAAAACGAGGCGCTTGAAAATAGTCTTCTGTTTTACCTATCTCGTTTTAACTATAACACTTTTGGATTCAACGACTCCATTTTCGACATTTTTGAACATATCGATTTAAAAATTGGTACAGAAATTACAAATACAATTGTTTTTTGCTATACTTATTTTAAAAACTATATTTAAAAAATTGACTAATCTGCAGCTGATCAACTCAAGCGTTTTGATGAAAAATCTAAAAAGGTCTAAAATTATACTTTTTTAATTTACTTTTGCTTTTAAAAGTAAATAATGAAAAAGGTTTATACTCCTTGAACTTGTTTGAATCTATATATTTAACTTGTAAAAAAACTTTCAGGTTGATATTTTGAAAATTTTCTAAACTGGAGCCGATTAAAATTAGTTCGTGGGTCCGGTACTCCTAAAATCGAGAAACCCATTGAGGAGTCAAGTGGCTCTAGATCGGGTCATTTTCAAAATAACAAGCTGAGACTCAGCATAAATGTTTAAAATATATATTTTAACTCCTATGTCAAGTTTTAATTCGATAAATTAAAATTCGGCCAATTTAGAATGACCCAACGCTTCATATATGAATAAGATGTCCCCTTTTAGTGATTTCCCCTGCTGCAAAATACATACCTACATTATCAAATTTTTACCAGACAAACCATTGCTCGGAGGAAATAAATACATATGACCTTTTTTATTGAAAAATACCTCCCCTACACGGTGGTATTTTTTATTTATCTCTATCTTCATCATAGCTCGAAATATTAAGGATAATTGAAAAAAAATGATAATCGATTTTTTTTTCGACTTTGGGAAATCGATAGACTGGTAAACTTTTTTTATGTTAATCTACATACTTGAATGTACTTATAAAAAAAAATCAGCCTTATTGTAAATTACTGGAACTTTTGGTCTAAAATTACCTCTACCGACTGGCCTAATAGCTTACATCAATATTGCTGCGGTCAAGTATCTCGATGGTTGTAATTTACATCGGTATTGCTCGGTCGAGTATACTCAATATCTGTAGTTTACATTGGTATTAATTTTTTATGTCTCCTGTTGCAATAGTTTAACAACTAAATTTTAATATAGTATATCTGTATTATTATTATTATATATATAAATATATACCTTGTTTCCGTCTTGCAACTTTTTTTGGGTAGTATAATACTAAGCGCGTTTCAGGAACACATTCCCATATTCAGGTTTTATAGAATTTTACTCACAAGTGAGCATGTCATAAGGTAACACAAACACACACATACACACAACTCAAACACGAACTATTGCACATACAATGAAACATTTAAAAAAACAAAGTTTAAAAACAGTTGGCTTTAGGCCATGTTGGCCGTTGCAGTTATTTTATTATGTGAAAGTTTCATTTCATTTAGTCCTTTGACAATGTACATTGCATGAGACAAGTCATTATTAGATATAAATCAAGACAGTAAATAATCTATAGATTTAATTTAAAAAATATTTAAATACAAAAACGTAAAAACAATATAACATGTATAAGTAGAAAATAACATTAATTTATAAAGTGGCTGTCATTCATCCTTTTATATTTTTAAAAACCATACCAATAAAACATTTTAAACAATCAATTCTTTTTAAAAGATTATACACTTTTACAGTACATTTAAAAAACATTACACAAATACAGTAGAAATGACAACTTAAACAGCTAAGAAAACTGCTTCACCCAGAGCCAAAAATAGACCCCGCCACTGAGATCCCCACGTTCAAGAAAATCTATGGTGCACAAACTCCTTCACCGAATAAAATGATCCAGTCAACAGAAGCTGTCTAAACCTGCTTTTAAAAATCATATAATTTTTTCATTTTTTATATTTTCTCGGAGCTTATTAATCAAACGTCCACCAGCTTGGGAAGGGAGTTTGTTGAAAAGGCTTACTCTGTGCTTTTTAGCACAGTAGTTACCTGCCTGTCTGGTGCCATAATTGTGTATGTCCTTGTTCTGGACGTTATCACACTTAAATTTGAAATATAGGACTACTTCAAGTATATAAATACTTGGAAGTGTAAGAATACTAAGCTCCCTGAAGACATTCTTACACGACTGGAATTTCCTTAGTCCTGCTACCAGCCTAATAGCTTTCTTCTGCAGGACAAATATTCTGAGAAGATTCTGAACAGAAGAACTTCCCCAGAGAAGGATTCCATAGCACAGGTGGGGATATACTAACCCGTAATAAGCGGTCAAAAGAATTGAGGGTGTACAATATGGCTTTAAGTTCTATTGACACCTGACTATAGGAAGCAATGGAGGTTTATAAATATTGGTCAGCTTCATGCAGTTGTGTTAATTATTTTTTGATTTTTAATTTCAAGTATTTACGCTATAACAATTAATTTTTCGTTTAGATAAATATACTTAAATTTTAATTTTTCCAAATTTGTACGTCACAAGGTTTGTGTTTAGGCAATACAACCATAATCAAGCAATACTCAAATAAATTTGACTTAAAATTGCATGTTAAGTTTTCGTTACAATTAGATACTGCTTATACCTCTTCCATCTTGAATCCGAATACGAGATCTCAACCTCGCTTGCTCCAGGTGAAACTGATCCTCTTGCCTTTCCCATTCTTGAAACTGAGCTGCCTCTTTACTGCGTTGCATCACAGCCATTTCTTCTTCCCTCTGTTGGCGTTCCAACTCTCTCTCCAAGCGTCTTTTCTTCACCTGTATTAAAAACAATATTATAAAACTTATCCGATTATTGCAGATTTAGTGTTCGCGGATGTTTTAATATAAAGAGCTAATTTCCAAAATGTAATAATAACTGATCCTACTTACGGGTTTGGTTTTGACGAGATGTTGCCTGGTAGTTTTTTTACTTCTACATTTCATATTTTCTACCTGTAGACGCGCCTAATTGTTTCTCATAACTCCGGCTCATAGGGGATTGTTATGAACCCCAAAAGTTTATCTTTAGATTATTTCTTTTTATTGGACGACATCACTTTTTTATATTTGAAAATTATGATCAGGAGGCATCCATTGATAGCTAGGTAATCTCTAATGTGATTTGCATGCATTTGTTGCAATGCTATTTTATATCCATGTTTTTTTTTAAACATTGGCTCTTGCATTATTAAATTTGAGGTTGTGTAAATTACGAATTAGGTTATGTAACGTTACAAACATAGTAGAGAATACCATATAATATATAAATGAATTAGAGTATCTGGACAATTTACTGAACAATACTACATTTTTTTGATGCAACTAAAACTTTCAAACTAATAATACAGCAACCCACAAGATAAGATAGCTGATGTACTGCGTAACAACAAGACGGTAAATGTGTAGGCCTATATATTAATAATTGTGTTATAAAAAGTATTAATTTTTAACACCCAAAAATGGAGGAATAAATGTCCTAAACATGTGTAATGGATATAAATAATTTACCACTGCAAAGCATTGCACATGGTTAGTGTTATCACAGCCATACATAAGCATACCAAGGCCGTAGATGAAGGGAGGGTGGGGGGTTTACGCGGGTCAACCTCCCCCCCCCCAAAATTTAGTACTAAAAATTAATACTAGGTTTAAAAAGTGCAAATTAAATTATAAAATAGACAACACAACAGAGGATAAAGCAACATATTAGATATTATTTAGATTTGCTTGATTAAACTACAACGTACAATACACATGGACACAGTAGGTTACAGCCTTACTCTCTTGTGAGCTTGATCTGATATATTAAATAAGAAAACTATGAAGGTTCAACCAAATACTTTACTCTAACAAAACACGCAATGCTCTGTGTATTGAAAATTCTCCCAATATGGGGTTTACGCGCAATGCACTGAGCGTCAGCCATTTCTCATAGTGTTCAGAGTCAAGCTAACATGTGCGTCCTTAGTAATGAACGTGTTAAAAGGGTTTAAGTTCAAATCTCCGGTCCTGACCTGACCCCCCCGCCTGAAAAGTTTTCCTGGCTACGGCCTTGAAGCATACACTGGTTGCTTTAAATTACCATTTAATTTTAATAGAAAGTTAACATAAACACAGTTAGTTATCAAAGATACAAAAGTTCTACAAGACTAATTCTCTGTAATACAA
>JAGFPH010008223.1:5347-26533 GCA_018207615.1 Philaenus spumarius
AAATATCTCTAACTCAGTATTTTCTTTCCACTATAAATTCGGAGGTTTCTTAGCTTTTTTGTAAATAACTTTAAAATGGTGAGGAAATCGACCAAAGTGGAAGGTGATATTCTGAAGGAGAATAAAATTTCCTACAAATTACTATTATGCATTTCTATAAATTACTGATAACGGGCAGACAAAATTTGACTATAAATAGAAACTTTAAAAATAGGCCGTTTTTAATGTATTTCTTATAGAAAACATGTATTTTTACTTTTTCACCATTTATCTTAAAAAAATCAATCTTTCATAATTATTTGCAAATCTACATGGATGAAGCATGCCAACGACTCATTAATTAATAAAATCAGTTTCGTAGAACTGTAGATTTAGTTGTACAAAGTTTAATAAAAATATCTCTAACTCAGTATTTTCTTTCCACTATAAATTCGGAGGTTGCTCAGCTTTTTTGTAAATAACTTTAAAATGGTGAGGAAATCGACCAAAGTGGAAAGTGATATTCTGAAAGAAAATAAAATTTCCTACAAATTACTATTATGCATTTCTTGAAATACTCAATAAAGGCAGTCAAAACTTGTCTCCAAATAAAAGTTGTGAAAAAAACGCGTTTTCAATGTATTTCTTATGGAAAACATGTTTTTTTAAATTTTTCACCATAAATCCTAACATAAACCAACTTTCATAATTATTTGCAAATCTACAGGGAGAGAGCTTTCCAACGACCCAGTAATTAATAAAATCGGTCCAGTAGAACTGTAGATTTTTCTGTCTGAAGATTTTTAAAACTGAATTATATAAGAGTAGATTGTACTGTTAGTCGCCAGGTTGGTGAAAGTTAGTTAATACACATACGTAATTTGTGTGGGAAAAGTAAATAGGATGATGTAACGGGAAGGGTATCTCAGGAAATACTTCCTGCTTTCCTGCTCTCTTTATTTGTCGATTCCAAGAACGCATTCTCCTCATAATTTTTCACATGCGCAATACATTAGGCCTACTACAGATGGGCACTGTTACTGTTGTTGCTATTTTAACTGTTGTAAAAAAAACTAACAAAAAACTAAAATAAACTAACCCGAATTCGTAAAATGTTTCTGAATATTTTAATTTATTATAATGCATAGAATCCGATCCTGTATTATAGCACGATAAGGTTTTTTTGTGACACTTACTGTATATATTTATAAATAAAACAACTAATTTGTACACGTCCTGTTCACTAAGAAAAATGTGTTTATCACTTTTATTTACCGTTACATTACAGAGACAAACTAGGGTGTACAGTGAAGAATAGAGGTCTATTTTTTTTATTGAGGTTGTACTGGTGACATTGGACACAACAAACACAGCGTGGCGACCGGGCCTTACTTCCCCTCTCGGTGTGCATTGCCGGCGTGAGGAATCTGTAGACACTCTTAAATAATTATTTCGAGACTGTTTGCCTGGATTGTGGGCGTCAACTTAATATACCTCAAGGATGACCTCATTTTTTGTAATTTATAAATGTTTTTAAGAAAGCGTATATTTAGCAGCTACTTAAATATTACAAATTATTATGACAAGTAATAACAATGGTCGCATTGTCAAAATAATAATAATATTGCGACAATGTTTTAGAATATTAGTTCTTGAATTGTTAATTGAAAAGAAACGATTAATATACTTATGGTGTGTGCTAGTCTCTTTACAGTGCCATCAATGTGTGCTCAGTAGCCTTCCAGTGAAGTAAATATCTAAGACAATGGTATTTATTCAATTAGAAACATGAAGCCCCAACCGCAGATTAAATTCTACAACTCTCCAACCGATCAAGAGTAAAGTAAGATTTTGTAGTTTACCTTTTGATTCAACCCTCACGAGCGGTTTGGGATCTATCTTTAAAAATGTTGACATCAAGATTGCTTACAAAAGTCAAAATATCCTTAACTGTTTTACTAGTTAATCCTAAAGATAAAATTGTGAGGAGAAGTCCGGTATTTATGAAGTTAATTGTAAAGAATGTAACAAGGTTTATCTAGGCCAAACAAGGACAACAATTTGTACTAGATTTACAAAACATGTAGGCCTAGTTCACATCAAATACGATAGGCCTGAGAAATCTAGTGTAGCCAAGTACATCCTTCAAACGAACAATGAATTGGGGATAGGTTAAGAGCGTGACCTCCAATAAATTGTTAAATATTTACATAAATAATATGTTTATTGCTAAAACTAAGAGCGACTTACTTCTCAACGCAGATAAAGGTCCTATTCTTAATTCATGTTTGCTCTCTTTGTTGAAACCTAGGTAGGCTACATCTTGCCATTAATCAGCCATAGGATTTTATATTCTGTTTTTCTATTACCGGTATATGTATATATTCCTATGTAACTCTTATTGTTGATTTAATGATTAGTTTCTCTATGTATAAAAGGCAAAGCCCTCACTCACTCATTCACTGATCATCACTAATTCTCCCACTTCCCATGAAACTATATAGAGATGAAATTTGGCATGTGAATACTTTGTGATGTAAATAGGAAAACTACAGAAACTTCATTTTGATATTCAAATTTTTAGGGGTAGTTTTTGGGGTTTAGTTTTATATAATTTTCAAATTTTATTCGTTGATATGTGCTTTAATCATTTTTTAAAAACCCTTCTTAGCTTTTGTTATTTTGATTAGTTTTAAGATGAAAATTGTAGTCCGAAAGTTTAGTTAAGTAATTTTATGTAATCTGTTGCAATGGCTAATTGGCCTATTGCAATGGCAACAATTAGTGGAATTAATTAAAATTAATTAGAGAAAGTTAATTAGTTAATTAGAGTAAAAAAGGGGGGTAAAATTCGTCAAAATTAAGAATTATAAAAATTTAAAAAAGCATTTTAAAGCTTAAATAGAGTTTTCAAGAGTTTATTTTAAAAAAGTAACCAAATGAAGTTACTTGAATTCGTATTGGGGTATGACGTAAGCGTTGGAGACCAGAACAGACAAAATAAAATGCAAGATCTAACAGGATCAGTCCTGTCCAAACTGGCACGGTTTGGTCCGTTTACATTAGTTTATATGTTAAAATATAAAATTGTAAAATTATTTGTTAATTTTAACTAGATATAAAGAGGAGAATGAGTTATATAAAAAGCTATAAATAAAGAATTGTAATAAGATAATGATAAACATAAAGGTAAGAGAGAAAAAGAAAAACTTTTAAAATTTTAATTGAAACATAAAACTAAATATAGTCATTTGTAAAGCAGGAGGGGTTAATAAAGATGGAATAAAAATAATTTCATATTTATAAAAAATTCTAACCAAAAATGAGAATTTAAAGTTATTCTTGGGCTTAAAAATCCAATAACGTAAAAAGTTAAAAGGTAATTAAACAATGAAAACTAGAAATAATGATAACAAGTAATAACACATAACTAAGCCAAGTTTCATTAAAAAATAATAAATAGTTTTTGTGAAATAAAATAAATTAACAAAAAACTTTATTAATTAAAATAAAGGTAAAGTGAAAAAGGGGAGTAAATCGATAGAATATGTACAAGGTATATGTAATGTATTGTAAAGCATGTGAGACATGAAAATAACTTAAAAAGGGAGGAATAAAAAATTATAAACAAAAGCGAGTAATTAGAACAAACAAAAGGGAGCATATCTCAGGAACTAATTAAGTTACAAAGCATCCAAAACCAGTTTAGCGCGTTTCAAGACAAGGCAAAGAAAATAAGATCAACAAATTTTCAAAATTGTTAAATTTACAAAAAGTAAATTTGAAATTAAAAGCATTAACTTTCGAAGCGTATAGATAGAGAAATATTAGGAGTAGAAACATCATTCGAATGAGGTAGGATTCAGAAAGTGATCACTAGTCATGCAAGACTTTCAAATTCGAAATTAAGCCACTGACAAAAAATGTATAGAGTTTGGATGAAAAAAAATAGAGAATTTAGCAACAGACAAGTTCAGACTAGAGCGTCAAGGCAGCGGGTCGAGAGAGGACATGACGTCATAGGATTGGCTACTCAAGTCTAACCAAAACCATTGAAGAAACAGTAATATGCCGAAATCAATTAAACGATCCTTAATTAAGAGAAGATAATTACAAAAAAATGTATGAAATAATTCAACAAATACAGTAGATTCAAGAAATATATTTATAACTTAATAAGTAAGAATTTCTTATAAATGTAACGAAAAAGACTCCTTTGACTGAAAACAACCCAGAGAGTTCTGCAAAGGCAGTCTCAAAAATTAGTTATGGAAAAACCAGCGTGGCGTGCACACAACTCAGTTTTAAGGGAATAGTGAAAAGACATGTGAAAAATTTGGTGTTCGTTTATTCCTAACTCCGGTCGGTAGTTAGCGGGCCGTAAATTCATCGTGAGAAGAAACAATAAGAAGAAGGCTTGTCTTGCCAAAAGACACAAAGGATTTGAGGAGAAAACATCTTTAAAGAAAAGGAGTTATCAACGTCGGAGCAGTCGAGAAGAGGACATCTTTAAGAAGAAGTCATACCTAAGGAGGAGGCAAGAATCAACATTGAACATGTTGTGTCTGTAAGTAACAGGCAATCAAGTTTTCCATTAATAAATAAAATAATTATTTCCATTTGAAAATTCAAACTTAAATATTTTTAAAACAAATTAAATTCAGGGGATTTTAAATTAAAGTAAATTCATTACTCACAATGGCTAATCGATGAATGTAATATATTTGTAATATTATCCAAGTTTATAGTTAGATTGTATTTTGTTTGAAAACGCCGTTGTGTTCAAAGTTAATTTTGTGTTTTTGGGAGAATAAATAATTTTTGTTTTTCTAATCAAGACTACGTTATTTACAAATAAAATTTACTATCCTAAATTCATAAAGTGCTCTAGAGAAATAAGAAGGTTAACAGGTAAGCTAGCCACCGATTGAAACTTTAACTCGAAAGGGAATGACCCCGGAGTAGAGTCAGAATTTAGCTAGTGTACTAAAGAATTGCAAAAAAGACAAAAAGGTCAAGGTAAATTTAAATTAAATTCGTAAGAACTGGAAAACAAAAGATTTCCCTTTTCTTGTCATCGCAATACCTCTCATATTGTTAAAACAGGCTAGTAGAAATAACAAAACATCAAATAAGGCCTAAAACCAAGTTAGGTGTTATTTGATGAAAAGTAATTGATTAAATTAAAGAAAAAAGGTAAATAAAACGTGTGGAAAGGGTTTGTGCATGGCGAGAAGCGCACAAATGTTGGGAAAGAAGGAATATAAAAGATAGAGGAGTTTTGTGTGTGACACTTTGTAAAATGTTTCATTTCGCAACCTCAGGCCATTCCCAAGGACAGGGACAAGTACCGTTAGCGACTTCTACCTGGCTTTTTGAAACAAGTCCTTGGCGTGGTCACTTATGATTGGTTGATTTACATAAGGAAGGGAAAGGGGGGAGAGTAGGTCTGTTTAGTTTTATAGAATCAATCTTGTTAGCATTAGTTTAGATTTAGAACCATCCGATGATGGTAACTTGGTTACCAAAATGTACATCAGGGAACCAGAATAACTCTATCAATACATGTTTTTCAGTTTATTTGTGCAATGTTTCTAATTGTTTAAATTCGCCATAGTACTCATTAAACATCTACCAATGGTATTTATTGTTTGACTGTGATCATACTATAACTCCATTATAGACCTTTTTCACGTAAATCAGTCCTATATATACTTTTGGTGAACCAACAACAAAGAATACATGAACGAAGAAATGCTCATTGAGTTTGTTTAAAAAAATTTCACCTAATGCATTTTTTTTCATGTAACTTACTTTATAAATCCTTTTTCACTAAATAAATTCTGCATTTTTATTTGTTCCAACATGAACGAAGAAGTGCTCATTGAAATCTTTCGTAAATTGTACCTATTGTATTTTTTTTTTCATGTGCTTCATAAATCCTCTTTCTCTAAATCGGTATGGTATATTTAGCAGTTATTTACTACTTCTGCATTATTACCCAATAATTATGAATACGCCAACAAATTTACCTAAGTAAACCTAAATAGGTATCACTCGCCACAAAGACTGTGCTAATTTTCATTTTTTAAGTTATACTTCTTTGCGCCCGTTGTAATCGGGATTTGGTGTCGGTCGAGAAACTGCGACACGCGTTAGTAGTAAAATCCGGAAAGTGCCTTTTTATACCTTATCTCTACAAGAGATACCTCAAGGGTCTCGGTGGGTGAGTGGTTAACGCACTCGACTTCCACGCTAGAATCCCTGGTTCGATCCCTGGCTGGGAAATTTTTTTCCAAAAATTATAGAAAAGTATACGAATATACGAATGGCCAAAGAAGTATAACTTCCACCGTCTGGTCCGACGAAAACACAATTTTTTTCTTATAGATTGTTCTATTAGAGCCATTGCTCCTATTTTAGTGTATTGCCTATGCATTCAACAAAACGTATTTTGAAATTTGACTCATCAAAAGAAAACACAAAAAAGTGTTTCTGCCATAAATTAGTTGACAAAACTAGTTCCACAATAAATTAGTTCATTATACAAGGTGGACTACTCGTCTTTTATACTCTGTGTTTCAATCTAAGAATAAGAATCTATTTCATGTTTGGTTGCTTGTACTTCGCTCTAAACTGGAACAGTTATCATTCGTTTTCTTATGTTAGTAATGTAACAATTTTCATTAATTTGATTTTGTGTTGCTTTGATTGGGATGTACAGATGGAAATATAAGTGAAGAAGCGGGTCGCGCAGGCAGGCGATTGTGTGTTGCGAATACGTTGTTAGCACTTGCGCATTGGCCGTTCCTGCTTCTGCGCATGTAGGCTAACTGATATGTGCGAACATGAATTTAAAAAGGCCAGTTATATTAATCAATACTTACTGGATAGTTTGGGTGTCATCAAGAAATTGTATTACATTAGCTACATCCAGGTACTTTTCGGAGCGTTTTTCAGGTGGTGTTGTACCTTCAAACTGTAATCTGAAATTAGAAGAAAATTTTATTACCTGATTTTAATCATTAATCTTTGTTTAAAATACCTTAAATTTAAAGAATTTTCAGAAGATGACGACATTATTTCGCTGACTCGTGTTATAGGTTTGAATTTCTTAGTTATTGGAACTGAAAATGTAACACTACTAAATAATTGTATATTATATGCTGTAAGTGCCAGATCCAACAGACCAATGTTTTGTTCGTCATAATATTTTGCGAACCTGTGAACCTTTTATAATTAAATTCAACATCCTTTTAGTCATAGGTCAAAGTTATACCCTATCTAATTACAACCATGCCTACAAATTACTCTTGTAAAGTACCTTAAGTTTGAGTACAAGATGGAAGTAGAAGGAGGAAAGTAAATTAATTGAGAAAGCAATAATGTGTACCGTACTTGTAATCCCAATACGCTGTGTTAATATTCTCCAGATGTATATTGCCTCTGAAGATGTTCCATCTCCAAAAATCCGATAAGATCGTTAATGGGAAATCGGGTAGTCTGGAATGAACTCTATCAAACAAACCATTTATTATAACTTCCGGGTCTTTCAAATCGCTGTTTTTTAGAAGTCCCAGCTTTGTCAAGTGTTTGTAAGACAGGAATGACAGACCCATAGTGTCTGCTATGCCTTCATTGATACCTGCAAACAGTAACATACATAATTTTGTTAATACATATTGCATTTGTTTTTAACAGGACAATGTTAAAAGTTTCCTATCCAAAAGCTTAATATATTAGGACAAACATAATATTACCATAGAAGGTGTTACGAATAGGAGGGTTGATGGGGGGTAGAGTAAATATATTTGTTACTAGGGTTAATTATATTCAATTGTAGATTGTAATGGTTTTGCTGTAGAGGTATTGAGTTGTGTAAGACAGACACGGAGCAAATGAGATCAGACACCTAGTGCATTAATTATTAGTTGTAACCAATCAACCAACCTTAACAATTGGGCTGATATTTCCAACCCTAACTAGTAGTTTAAACTTTCTTAACCCTAACAAATTTAGTTGGAAAGCGATTTGGCAGTAGGCGATTTGAGAAGCATAGCACGGAGATGTACGTCCCACTGTGTGCCAAGTCAGGGGCAACCTATGATCACAGAGATACGACCAGACTTGTTTACCATGACACATCCCACATCCTACACCTATTTTCGGTGTGACAATGAGATCCATAACCTAACCTCATCCCTAGGAACTCCAGGTACCTTGGAGGTAGCCATACCGTGCCACTGTTTCCTGAGAGAGGACGAGGACATCCTATTAAACAGGCAATTCCCTTGTGATAGGAGAACTCCCCTACCCCACCCACGATACACCATATAATCCCTATATCCTGTTCTACCCTCACTTCCTAAGAGCTGAAACCGTTAGGTTGAGTTCCTTAACAAATTTGTTAGGGTTTAAACTACTAGTTAGGGTTGGGAATATCGGCTCAATTGTTAAGGTTCAAATTTAAGGTTGGTTGATTGGTTACAATTAATAATTAATGCACTAGATGGTTCAATGATGTATAAGTTACAATACTCCAAACCAATTGTGACTTTACTAATTTGACTTAAACACTCTGTTGACTCACTCAGAAGTAATTTCTCGCAGAAGGATGGTCTCGCATGTCTGCTCGTAAATCTCACACTGAAGATCCCAAAAACTCTTGAAGATTCCATCTTACGATGCTTAGTTTTTCGGCCTAACACTTCACAAAACTTGTCCTAACGTCGTAGCAAACTGGCCCCATCTCCAGGTTGACCCTCATCTTAAATAACTCCGTCAAGCTTACGTGTTTTAAAACTACGATGTTCTTGCGTTTCGCTCGACACTCTATGTAAACAAGCTTATACTTCCGTGTCTGTCTTATGCAACTCAATACTTTGACAGCGAAACCATTACATCTACAATTGAATATAATTAACCCTAGTAACAAAAGTACATTTACTCTACCCAACAACTCTCCTATTAGTAACAAAGGACTGAGTATATTAATTGAACTGAATAAATAACTAATTTTGTTTTATCAGTAATTTGTATTATAGTGATACCAAACCTTTCCATACCACCTCCTTGTGTTTTCCTCATAACTAAATGGAGTACTATTAAAGGTAAACATTTTTGAATACTTAAAATATAGCTTCTCAAAATTTGTAATACTTTTTATTTATCTTCTTTTATGTTTTTATTTCATATCACACAGTTCTTAACCTGGGGATATTTACACTGTGTCTCTTTTTTACAACAAAGAGACGATAACCTTGGTTTTGTCAGCTTTGAAGATGACGTGAACTGGTTCGATGAACTGGTTGGAAGGGGCGCAACTTGTATCTAATTTGCCAGAGGTGGGGCCAAAAATTACGTGTCCTAATGTATATGTCTGATTGGCATGCCAACATCTGGGTTCTAATGTATCGCACACATAGAACTCTATTAATACACCTTGAAAGGTCGGGATGTGTTCAAGAAAACGGTCTTTACCCCAACCCCCTTGGTAGTCACTCACGGCCGCTTAGTGAATTTTAGCATTGTGCGCCCTGTCGTTTACACGCCTTTACGCCTCACCAGATTCATGTAATTAGAATAAAATTTAAATATTAGGCCTATTTATCTGCATGAGCTACGGAATTTGACAATATAAACTTCTTGTAGTTTGGTAATTTATTTGATTTGTAGATATGTAAATAAAAATTTGTAATTTAGTGTTTTAAAAGTGTGACACGAAAAAGTCACTAAGCGTAAACTTTTTTTGTTTTGGGGTTAAAAAGAAACTTCAAGCGGAAAAGTTGTAGGTAACTAGTTGATCCACAATTTTTATCCCAAAAATTTTTTTATAAAATGATTTATTTGTTCTGGTAACGTTTCCCGCCCTCAATTAAGTCAACCTAATCACTGAACCGATAATCATGCAGTTCTTGGATGATTTTACATAACATCTTTTTCTTATATGTTCAGATGCACAAATACGAAGCAGGGCATTATTTTAGGTATTCCGATCATCAAAATGTTGTAGACAAATCAATGGGAAATACAATCTGACAGTGTAATTAGTTTTTAATATTAAGTGATGGTGATGATATTTTTAAAATGTAATTCTATGAACTAAGAAATAATGTAACTTAGTTGTAAAATTACAACTAATTTTACTAATTGGACTTACCGATGAAAAGTAATCCCGCTCCCTTTCTTCGCACGTTTGCTGCAGTTAAATGCTACACATTGAGACTTAGGCTATTGAGAAATAAGTAAGAAAATATTCCGCAACTTCTAAGCATGGGAACGGATATCATGGAATAAAGATTGTTTCCGGCGCGGGACAGCGACAGCTGCAGTGGCGATATCGAAACCGCGCGTTTAACCTTTGAATGTGAGAAAACCAAAGACCGTATAAAAAAAGGTTTTAAATAATTTTTTTTTAATAAACTCATTTCCAACATTTTTCTCGATTGAAGTTTGTTCCTACCCCAAAAATAAAAAAAAGTTTACGCTTAGTAACTTTTTCATGTTACGATTTTTTTGGCTGATTATATTTTGTATTTTATAAATTTGTTAACTGACTGATCTGTACGTTGTGTACTCCGTTGGAATCCTCAATTCTTCGAGATAAGAAATATGTAAGTTTAATTACAATCGGATGATCCCTGTGCGATGGAGGAGCGTGTTAATGAGTGCGCGCATTAAAACATTATGCGGCAGAAATCGTACAGTTGATGAAGTTGACCTCCAAGTGAAGGGGGAAGGCCGTTTTTCGCTTCCAAAACTCCACTGCGCTATCATTCCAGATGTATTAATAGAGTTCCATGATGACACACTATACAGAGGTCAGGTTTATCCATAAAATGATATCCAATGTTATATATAATTTTGTAAAACTACATCCGTAATTTAAAACAAAATTTTTATTTGTAGCACAGTGATAGTTTAATTGTAGAGTAATAAATGGTGTAAAATATACATTAAAAATTTCTGTAATACAATGTAACAGTTTCAATTGCATCAATATATTGTGTGTGTGTTTATTTCTTATAATAACTTCATGGGTTTTTATTTTTGTACAAAAAATTATTTTAAACAACCAACATATTAGATAGAAAACATGTTTAATTTCCATAATATATTTAAAAGGTAACGTCCTGGTTGTTACTGATCACAAATAACTCCAGAACTGTGGAACCGATTAAAGTGAAATTTGTTACAAAGGATTTGTTGCGATACAAATTTTTGCATTTCTCTCCTTTCGGCAAATTTTTTTTATAGTTCTACAGGGAAAATGTTGTATACAACCACTGGGAACATAAAGTATGGAGGTAATGTTCCTTTTATGTTTTAGTATAAGCCCAAGAAATACACCTTCTGGTATTCTAAACAGGCGTAAAAGTGGTACACCCTCCGGAAAATCTTATATCTATGTAAAACCTTAGCAAGATATGTGCTACTTATTTTATACTGGAAGTCCCAAGAAATTTTTGAAAATTATGAAAAATTAAAAACCATTTGGAAAATGAACCTAAATCACAAACATCGTGCTGATTCCAGCATAGTTGGTGGTTTTCAGTTTCTGTGCTATATGGTTAAGACTACATCATTCCTCTGTCTGCATTTTTATAGTCTAAGGCCCAGTTTCTCAGTCGCACTAATAAATCGTTCAATAGCTATAGTTTCAATAAATTTATGTATTCGATAAATTTATGTGTGTTTCTTAAAGACATTTATAGGATGAATAGTTATCGAACGATTTATCAATTCCATAACTTTTATAGAACCAATAAACTTACAAAATGGCCGATTTTGATCAGTTTTTCACAAAACATCGCATTTTTAGGTTATATTTTATAATAACTTTTCACACCAGAAGATTTGTTTGCTGTTATAACTGGTTGGGTATTTATACTGTGCAGTAATGGCTGAAGTTTCCATAAAAAGAGATAGAGGGAAAAACTTTACGGATGTGGAAAAAGATGAATTAATTGAGATTTATTTGAAGTATAAATCCTTAATAGAAAATAACAAAACCGACAAAATATCTACAACAGAAAAATCAAGGCTTGAGAGCGTATAAAAGAAGAGTACAACTTCTGTTCAAACATCAGGTGTTCGATGGTAAAAAATCTCAAGGCCCGGGTAACCGCTATCTCCGAGCAAGAAGCAGCTGTTATTATGGTACAACCTTGCTTCCAAATCAGCACAAACCGCTGGTGAATTAAAAATTGTACTACCATGGAATGAACCCCTCCAGAGTCCAAGAGCCAGAGCCAAAAAAACTGTTTCCGTTTACTACAAGGCTGATTTTTCGACAGTTAGTTATAGTCGATGTGTACACAAACATGCTCTGGTCAATCAAGCGAATCGTAGAACAGGTGACTCAGGTGCGATATCAAAGGTGTATTATTTTTATCGGGATAACAAAATAGATTTGCTAGAGCTGAAAATTGTTATACAACTTCTCTAATACATATCTTGGAATTTTGAAAAAATCTTTTTTAGTTTGCAAAATTTCCTCATTTTGTGGCATTTCAATATAGTGAGGCCTAAGAGGCTAAATAGTGGTAAATTCTTTTTACTATTTTGCACACAGTACTTTTATGAATATTAATTATGTCTTCCACCACATTCTGAAAAATACCAGTCGCATAAAAACGAAGATCCATTTTTAATAATGGTCTACCTCTGTTATTAATAATTTCAATTTCTGGGATAAGGTTCAAAATGAAAATTACTGCCTCTACTGAACTTATATCTAGCTGTAAATTCACTATCAGAATAAAAAATTAATGCATCAAGTCTTATTTTATAGTTTCTTACAGGCAAATTATGAATTAATTCAATCAACTCACCATCTGAACTGCTGCTGTAATTAATTACTTCAATATTCATATTATTAATCACAATAACTTACTACAATCACGTTAATCAAACATAACCTTGTAACAGTACCGTACATTTATTGGTTTAATCAATATTTATAGGCTGCATTTTGGCCACTATAGTTTATTGTTCGATTTATCCATTTGATAAGTCTATTAAGCATTCTAGAAACGAAATTATCATTTTTATGGAACTTATAAAGTTATCGATTCGATAATATATTTATTGAACAACTGAGAAGCCGGCCTAAGTGAGGAAACAAAGATACATACTATAAACTAAGAAAAAGCAAACAAAATGAAAGAATAATTTACCTGGACTTGAAGGGTCTCTGTAACAGCACGGCTGATCTTTGTATCCCTTAAAATTGTGAACATGACCTATTTGATGCAACAAGTTGTCAAAATCTTCTTCGGTCGGTGTAAGACATAAAACGACCCTAAATCAGTAAATAGTCAAAATATTATATGTTGTTTTCTACAGATATTGAAACTAGTAGTTTATTGATACGGCAGTGCAGACAGGCTACCATGGCTTTTAGCATCCCTCGCGTTACAGAATAAAACATAGGCTACATTAGCTACATAATATTACAGTATTTATAACACTTTAGGGGCAGAAACAGGATAGATAGTTAACAGGAGCTAAAATCAATAACTCCACAACACGACCATTAAATCCACTTTGTTTCACTAAATTTAAAACAACGTAACACAAGCTCTCACTTATTCAAGTCATACAGTTCCATATGCCGGCGCGCTCCTTAAAACAATTAGCCCAACCAATAGAGATTTTTCTTGTTATTGAATTTAACAGCATGCGACACCCACAGTGACTTTAATCGTAGCACATACGTACGTACCGTACATAAAATACAAAAACTATAAGGCAAGGAATTTTTGTGCACTTTTTATAATAAAAAATTACAATAAATTTGGACTTTTTAGGTTTTTGTTTATATTATAAAAATTTATACATGGATCACGATACTTCCAACAGGACATTTGTAGAGAATTAAAATCCCTACAAAATGGTGATCGGACCATTTCTCACCGAGAAAAGACAGAAAAACGTTTAAAAATTACTATTTTTCAAAAGTTCATATGTTTGTTAATTTACAATATTAAGGGCAGATCTTTCGGAAAATGATTGTTTAGTATGTGTACTTCAAACAGGCGGAAGATTAAATTTGTCGTGTTAATAGTTTTTGCACTTGCAGTATAAACAATTTCGGCCATTATCTTACACAATGCGAAGAAGAAGAGAACGGCAGGCTGCTGATTCCCTCACTACCACGGCCTCTCTTGCAAATTTACCGTCGGCATCGGTCGCAAATTTACGCGCCTTTTTCTCTCAAAGTTTTGTATCTTTTCTTTTTGTTTTCTTGCCCAGCGTCATATGTTTAGACAACTACAATTTCAAAACGATTACATATGTAAATATATGATTTAGAACAAATTTGTAAATACAAAAATTAATGTTTAAAACATTTCCTATCCAACGGTTTTTGTTTTATTGAGATTGGATCATTTTTAGTGGGTGAAATGTTCAATACAATCAGACGATACACCCAGATAACAGTCAGATAATAATCAGATAATAGTGCTGTTTGCTATTTGCTCAGCGGGCTGAAACGACACTACAGTGTTATTTAGTTTACATCAAACATATAAATCAGGTCTTAAAAATTGTTTGAGGGGGGTCATGACCTCCATGACCCTCCCCCTGCATCCGCCACTGCAACACCTAAACAAGAAATATACAGGATGTATTCTCTTGCACTGTTAAACCAATTGAGTTGAAATTTTGCACGGTATTCATTGATCTAAATAATTAGTTCCAAAAACATAGACAACGTGTTCCAATAATTCACTTTAAAATGGTGACAATTTAAACATTTCAGAAAATGTTTAGCATATGTTTGAAAACAGCTAGCGTACAAGTAAACAAGCATGTATAAAATGAAAATGTATTCCGAAACTAGATAAATCCTAAAAGATCAAAATCAAACATTTTTTACTTACTTTTACTTAAATTGTTATACAGTTCGTTACGATTAGTCAAGGGTAGGTTTAGTTATATTAATTATGGAGTTAATATATCTTATCTTCTAAAGCGAGAGATAATTGTTTGTCTGCTAAATGAATCTGGAATCTCCGTCTAAGGATTTTTCATTTTTTGATTTTATATGGGGCTTTTGGCCACGAGAAATCGATTGGAAATGGTCACCAGTCTGGGAAAATTCGTTTTCTACGTCTTTTTATTAAATTAAAAAGTGAAATTTGTCCATTTTAAACAATACAAAGCACAGCTGATGCAAATGTTTTCAATGCCATTACAATAATCATCTGCTTTCTTTTAAACTGTATATTTTATTAGAGGTAAAAGCCTAATGTTGTATCTATTTATAGTTACCATGGCAACGAATACTTCTGCTAAATAAACATACCCTTTATTTAGTTGTTTAATGTTATAGGCCTAACCTAAACGATGTTCACGGAAATTTGCAATAATAGTTATTGACGTGAGCGAACTAGGCTCTAGGCCTAAATCGATATTGAAATATTAAACTTTAATTTAGGCCTGACTTATTTCTGAGGCATAGCGTTGAGATTATGGTTAATCCTTTAAACTGTATTTTTATTACAGGTAATCCTAATGTTGTATATACCCTTTATTTAGTTGTTTAATGTTATAGGCCTAACCTCAGAACTCAATAATCCAATATTTATTATTGAAATCATAGCCCTGCTTATAATCGAGCTTTAGCTCGGTCTCCTGGTACTTTTATGTAAAGGTATTGAGTTATGCAGGGAAGACCAGGAAGTTTAATATGGATGCGGAAATATCAACTCGGTTGCGTAATAGGTCGTGCAACGCGGAATAAGACAACTGCTACAGAAGCAGCGATTGTTTTTTGGAGATGTCGACAAGGAAGCTAGATGGATTATATAAGCATAATCCAAATCTTAGCCAGAGTGGAGTGGTTGGGGGACCAGTGAGTTGAGGGGCTGCGAGTTCAGCCAGTTTTGTTTGGAACAAGAGCCCAAGAGATCCTACATTGCAAGGCGGGTTAGTTTCGCAGAAATCTCTACTCAGATTAAAGTTTGGACCATTGGAACGTCTCTAAGAACTATCACGAGTCGAGTGAAGGAAGGACCAGGACGCATTGAAGACAACATACTGAATGAACAAAACAGAGTATTTGGTGTATTGTTAAAGTCACATTGAATTTTAGTTTTGGGGTTGATAATATAAACATAACTTGCTATAGTGGCTGATACAAACTCAATTCGTGGTATATGAATTGTGTATTAGATATTATTGTTAGCCAATTTTGAAGAGAAACATATTTACCAAGTTGAGACAGTAATTGTGTTTAGATAAATATAAAATAAGCATTCTATAACTGAACCACTGATGTATTGTTAAACCACTGATGTCTGTCCTTTACCAATAGTAGCTTGTTGTTTGAACCCGGGAAACGAAAAGTGGTTGAAAATCCTACCCCTAACAAGTTCAAACTTGATCTATTGTTTTAAAAATTATATCAATTAGGATATTATTCTTGTTTTAATTTGTGCTAAATACCTAACAAAACTTTTAATTCTTGATTTAAATTTAAACTGAGATATATTCTCGTACTTTAACAATAAAACCAAGTGTCAAACCCTTCTTGTATTGAGCAATGTAAATCTGTTACACCACCTGTCTGATAAATTTGTTCCTTCTGAAATCATAGCCTCCTTACCACATGCAGAGTAAAAAACTACCCTTAACCAGCACGCCAGGATCAGCACTACTGGACCAACAGTATTCTCTCAGCCTCGCGTGCAACTTCCTATGTACGCTTGCACACAACAGCCAAACGCCACGCTGCTAGAAATGTAAAAAGCACAATACCACATAGGCAGATTTTTGTATCTTTTTTATAAAGCAAGGGATTGTTACTGGCATTAAGCTTCAGAATTATATATTGTTCAAGTAGAAAGATAGAGTTAAAGAAAAAACGACTCATTATATTAAACGATATCGATAATATCGAGTGGAAATAGGGGGCGCTGCAGTTCCACAGTACCTATTCGCGAGCAGCCTTTGTTGGTGGTTATTATTTTATTTGCTTTGAGTTGCAGTGTTTTTGTTATTATATTTTACTGTTAATTGTTTTTAGTCGTAATTGTTAAGTTTTTCCACATTTTTCTCTCGTTAACTAGTTTTATTACTAGTATGTATTTTTTTTTTTTTATGTCAACTTTAGGAACATTGCATGGGCCACGCTACAGCACGCGAAGATAACTAAGCCGGGGTTTCTCATAAAATAAAAATATTCTACTGGTATTTTGCGTATTACGTAAAGTTGTTCACCTACTATTTTAATAGAATGCTAATACAAACCTGAAGTCAAGTTTATTGTAGAAGTCAAAAGAGTCTCCTTCACAACTGACAGTTCTGTCTTCTGGCTCTACAAACATGGACTTTTCGTAGAAACTTTTTGGTAAGACTCCCAAACCCATAGACTCGTAATAGTCTTCCACTTGTGCTACCATTTTCATTGCAGTGTAATTCTGAAACAGAAATCTACAGATTTATTGCTTAACTTAAGTTTGAAGAATAAAGGGGTATACTTGTTATTGGTTGTCGGACAGCAGTTTGGTCACGCTTGCTTCCTACTATAAACACCTTATCCCTCTCCCTATTCCAACTCTTACTACACAAGTAGGCCTACAAAAAGAAGTTTACTTGTTAATCACTAAATTTTGTTCATGTTCCATTCTACTTTAAGTTTATTTCTTTGTTTACATTAAGTCTAGTATTATTAACACTCCGATGCTCGCGTGGTGTATTATTGTAACGCGAGTGCTCGCCCGTAGTGCTATTGCATTCCATTTTGTACTGTTGTTTTTTTTCCTGTTATTGTGTGGTTTTTTTTATTTTGCACCAACGTTTGAGCTTTAGGTGTTATACTACACACATAATTTACAAAAACAAATACCGTATTTATCTATATATTTTTTCAAAAAAAATTATACATTGCTGTTTAGAAAAAGGAATTTTTTTGAAAAAATCAAAACTAACTTTGACAAAGTAAAAATTATATTGGTAAAAACATAAAAAACTGAGCTTTTACATATTTTACAAAACAATTTAAAACATTGCAGTTTATAAAAAGAATGTTTGAAAAAATCTAAACTAACTATGACAAAGTAGTTATTATCGGTAAAAATATAAAAAATGAGCTATCTTGAACAACAAACTATCTGGATTAGAGCTTTACTTACTTAGCACACTCTGCTCACACACTTTTCAAATGATCGGGACATACCCACTTGTTGCACTTTAAACAGGACTTCCTAGTGGTCTTGTTCCTCGCTCTGCCGTAGAGGTAACATGTCCCTTGTACAGCTGTTCGCTGGGGTTGAGGCTGAGGTTGACCTGCTCCTTCGTCATCCAGTTTTAACAGAAGTTTTAATCTTGTTCTTTTCTGCTTTGGTATTATGTCAAAGGTGACGCGATGTTCAATGTGAGGTTTCAACAGTTCAAATGAAAGTTTTTACAAAAAGTCCCGTTTGTTCACAAAAGCGATATTGTTGTTGGCTTTGTAGATCGTCATAGCATTAACTCCTCCCAGTCAAGCTGGCAGGGACTCCAGAAAGGATCCGGGATATGCTTGACAAACAAAATCCGAGCTTCAGGGTCAAAGACTGGAAGACCTTGGCGACAAAGGAGGACCCCAATGGCTGCACCTTTGTCTTCCTGGTTGACGACTCGTCATCAAGGAAGCAGGATGCAAGGCGCATGTAGGACTGTGGCAAGTCTGTCTTGTCTTGTTGTTAGGAAGAGACAATGCTGAAAGTCCTGCAGATAAACCTTCACCACAATAAGGCGGCTTCGGCCTCCTTCTGCCAAACATTCCGGCAAAAACACATCGACCTGGCGCTGATCCAGTAGCCTTGGCTCCATCGAGGTCGGATCGCAGGACTGGGAGATGCCGAAGGTAAGCTTATTTTTTGTAACTCGATTAACAACAACCGAACCTGCATTTTTGCAAGGTCGGGAGTACAATGCTTGCCTTTCATCGATTTTTGTTCCAGAGGCACCACTACAGTGATAATCCACTGGCAGAATGGAAAGGACAAACAGGGCCTAATTTTGAGCTCCGCTTACCTGCCATACGATGCCAGTACACCTCCTCCATCTAGAGACCTGGAACTCCTGGTGGAGGCTTCAACTGTCAGAAGGCAGCAGCTTCTGGTGGGGTGCGACGCCAATGCGCATCACCATCTAGGATGGGGCAGCACTCACACCAATACAAGGGGTGAGTCACTACTAGATTTTCTCTTGTCTAATAATTTACAAATTGTTAATGTAGGCGATACACCGACCTTCTCCAATAAAATCAGGAGTGAGGTCATAGACATTACCTTTTGTACAGAAAATACAGCTCATCTGATTAGGGACTGGCACGTGTAAAAAGAAGCCTCCCTGTCAGATCACAAGTACATAATGTTTCAACTAGAAACATACAACACAAAAGCACTATTTAGGGATCCGAGGGTTACCGACTGGAGGTCCTACTCGGATCAGCTGTCGGCGGTACTCGGCTCCATGACGGGGGCGATTGCAACATTTCCAGACGTGGACCGAGTGGCCTCCTCACTTCAGGAAGCCAAAATTTACTGCTATCTGGATAACTGCCCTCTGCGATCTAAAACTGGTAGATCTAATACCAGATGGTGATCTCCGGACCTTGGTCGCAGAAGGAAACAATTAAGAAGGCTGTTTAATGCCTCCAAGCGGAGCGGTGATTGGAGGGAGTACCATCTAGCTCTCACATCATACAACAAAGCTATTAGGCAAGCCAAACTTGATTCCTGGAAGGCATTCACCAACAAGGTGAATAGCCAAAAGGAGGCAGCTAGACTGCAACAAGTTATGGCTTCAAAACCTCATAATCCTGTGGGCACCTTTAGGAAGCTGACAGGAGGTTACACTAAAACAGCGGAAGAGACGCTCAAGGTACTACTTGAAACTCACTTCCCTGGATTCATAAATAGTGACACTGCAGATGGTAGTCGGAGTCAAACTGGGGATAGCTCTTGGCCGAGGGCATCCCGGGCTGATTGGAAACTGGCCAGAAGCATTGTCACTATTTCTAAACTAAAATGGGCGATAAACAAATTCAGCCCATTTAAATCATCTTGCGGAGATGGAATCTATCCGGCTTTATTGCAGGAAGGAAAAGACTCCCTGATTCAATGGATCTGCAAGCTATCTAGAGCCAGTTTAGCCTATGGCTATATTCCACAGGTGTGGAGAGCTAGCAGAGTAACATTCATTCCTAAGGGCGGCAGAACAAATTATTCTGATGCCAAAGCTTATCAACCTACTAGCTTATCCTTGTTTCTCTCAAAAACAGTGGAAAGGCTAGTGGAAAGATACTTGAGAAAAGGGGTGCTCTCTGAGGTACCTCTTCATCGAAATCAACACGCCTACCAACTGGGAAAATCCTGTGAAACTGCTATACACAGTCTGGTGGGCAGAATCGAGGCAAGGAAGGAAATAGCCCTGTGTGCTTTCTTGGATATAGAAGGCACATTCGACAATACTTCATTTGACTCAATAGTGCAGAAACTGCAAGAGTGAGATGTGGACCCGGCCATAACAAGGTGGGTGCACTCCATGCTACGAAGCAGGCGCATACAAAGCTCCCTACTTGGTGAATTGATTGAGGTCACGGCTACAAGAGGGTGCCCACAGGGAGGAGTTCTTTCACCTCTGCTACGGAGCTTGGTGGTCGACGGTCTCATTACAGAAATTAGCCAGTCAGGAACATACATCCAAGGCTATGCAGATGACATAGCAATCTTGGTTATTGGTAAAAATGATGACACTGTCTCGGATGTCATAAATAGAGATCTCAGACGTGTTAAAACATGGTGTGCAAGGGAAGGCCTGAACGTCAATCCCAACAAAACCACTATACAGTCGACTCTCACTAACGCGAACCTCGATAACACGAAATCCTCGATATCACGAATTATTTTCAATCCCCTTGGAAAAACCTATCTAACACGAAGAAATTACCATACATAACACAAACTAATTTTCCGGTTATATTTTACCTCTATAACACGAAGAGACACAAAAATTACCTCTGTAACTCGAAGTTCAGTAGATAAGACGAATTTGATTTGCGCTTTACTTCTATATCATGATGTTCTCAGAAAGGACATGTTTAACAGGAAATCCCTTCGGTCATATCCGGTTTAACATATCCGAGGTCAAGCCTGTAGTCTGTTTGCAGTCTCGTCTCGGGTCAGTTTACTTTGTGTGGGGCGTTTC
>JAGFPH010008223.1:26933-57743 GCA_018207615.1 Philaenus spumarius
GGGGCGTTTCAATTTATGTATTGTCGACTGTTTGTACGTGAAATATTCGAGAATTAGTGCGAAAAGACAACCCAAGGCATTGACTGTTGGTGGAAAGTTACAAATGATAAAGTTGTGAACGAAGAGGTAAAGAAGAAAGACATCGCTGCCAAGTTTAATATTCCAGCTAGTACGCTATTAACAATTATAAAAACCAGGCAGAAATTGAAAAGCGGGCAAACGAAGGTAATATTAAATGTAAGAGGAAGAGATTAGCTGAATTTCCTGATGTCGAAGAGTGCATGACGAAGTGGTTCAAACAATGCAGAGACAAAAACATTCCTCTTGGGGGTCCGATAATTAGAGAAAAGGCTGAAAACTTTGCAAAATCTCTAGGTCATGAAAACTTTAAGGCCAGTAACGGTTGGCTTGAAAATTTTAAAAGGAGACACAATATTATGTTTAAGAAAGTTTTCGGTGAGAGTGCAGCTGTGAGCGATGATGTTTGTGAAGAGTGGAAGAGTTCGTTGAAAAATATCTTAGGAGGCTATGATCCGAAAAATATTTTTAACGCCGATCAAACTGCTTTGTATTTTAAGTGCCTCCCTTACAAAACATATCAGTTCAAAGATGAAAAATGTCATGGAGGCAAACATAGCAAAGAGAGGATTACAATTTTACTTGCAACCAAAATGACAGGTTCTACCAAGTTAAAGCCTTTAGTTATAGGCAAAGCAAAAAATCCTAGATTCTTTAAAGGAGTAAAGTCACTCCCAGTTGAGTACACATCAAATCGGAAAGCCTGGATGAACACGGAGTTATTTTCTTCATGGTTGATTAAACTAGATAAAACTATGGGGGGGGGGGGGGGGAGCGGAAAAAAATATTTTTTTTTGACCAACGTAAAGCCCCACATTCTTTTTCCTCCTCTGAAATGGAAAAATGGATTAACGTAAAATTTTTGCCTGCCAACACCACAATGAAATTGCAGCCATTAGATGCATCGATTATCAAGAACTTCAAGGTGCTATACAGAACTGAAGTCGTTAGAAAATTTATTTCTGACATTGAAGACGGAAAGGCGTGCACTATTAATCTCTTAGAGGCTGTGCGGTTCGCCAACAAATGTTGGAATAACATAACTGACAAAACAATAGCCAACTGCTTCAAGTCATGTGGATTTCAAGAGTGAAAAAATCCAACTGAAACAGAAGTTGGACCACAATTGGAACCTGATTCGGAACCAGAGGTGGAAGCTGAAGTGGAGCAGCCAAACGTCAACATAGAAGCAGAGTGGAACGAGGTAAAGAAAAAGGCAGCTGCCATCTGAAAATCCACTAACATTTGAAGAATTTGCACTTGTCGACGAAGGGGTAGCGGTAACCGGCACATTGACGGATGACGATATTTTGGATTCTTTAACCAACGATGAAGACGCTTCTTCTGACGAAGATCACGAGGAGGAAGAGCCAGCAGACGTCACATCTAAAGAAGCCAAAGCTGCAGTACGTACTCTACGTATGTTTTTAGAAAAAAACAGTGATATACCAGACAGTGTGTATTCTTCAATTGTTTCAATTGAGAATATGATTGACAAACGTGTTGCTAACAATCTTAAACAGAAGAAGATAACAGACTTTTTCAATTACTAGTGGGATTGCAGTAATATGGACGGTACTGTTTACTCTGTTTTACAGGATATTTATTTACAGTATTATGTTTACTGTTTTTTTAAAAATTATGTATAATTTAAGTAAATATTTATTTTTAATTGATTTAAATATTAAGATAGATTTGTAGAAGATGTAGGGAATAAACTACAGTACATTTTTCTTTACCTCTGTAGCACGAATTTTCATTTGGTTCACCTCTATAACTCGAACTATGCCTAAGACGAACTATACATAACACGAACAAAAATGGCAGTCTCGTGGAATTTCGTGATAGCGAGAGTCGACTGTAGTTCCCTTTACAAGGAAAAGGAACTTAACAGCCCTGGAGAGGATATCCATGGACAACACCCGGTTGAATATCTCCGCGTCAGTAAAGTATCTTGTAGTAATTCTAGATCAAAAGCTGACATGGAATGCACACCTGGACAATCTGATTCTTAAGGCAAAATGGGCGCTACTGGCAATCAGACGCTTTATTGGAACTACCTGGGGTCTCAAACCTCATATGGCTCTTTGGCTGTATGAATCTGTGATTAGACCCCAAATTACATATGGAGCGGTGGTTTGGTGGAAGAAATCATGCCAAACTGCTGCTGGTATCAAACTAACTGGTCTACAATGACTTGCATGCTTATGTATAACTGGAGCTTTCAGAAGTAGCCCTACAGCGGTTTTGGAGGTGCTCCTTGGACTTCCGCCTCTAGACATTCACATAATGTCGGATGCAAGGAAGTCGGCATACAGACTAATAAGTGTGAACGAATGGCGGAGGGGCATGCCAGGAGCAGGACATTGTGAACACCGTACTTAAAAACTCGGTGTTAGACATGGTGACTGATGCAATGCACACCGAGTACGTTTTTTATAGACCCTTTACAGTAACCCTCGGAACCCGAGAAGACTGGGAAGGAAACATCAAACCAGGATCTGCTACAGGAACTCTAGTCTGGTACACAAGGACGAACATTAGTGCAAGTCTTGGGTCGTTCTGCACAGTCTTCCAAACAGAAATCTTAGCAATTACTGCTTGCGCCCACTTAGCATTGTCGAATAGATACAGGAACAGACATATCCTAATACTTTCTGACAGTCAAGCAGCACTTAAAGCACTGGACTCAGTACAAGTCACATCCAAACTGGTAAAGGAGTGCCTCTCAACACTAGTCAGACTCTCCACATTAAACATGGTGGAATTGAGATGGGTGCCAGGACACCGTGGCATTCCAGGAAATGAGATAGCAGATGCTCTTGCAAAGAAAGGAGCATCTACACCATTCACGGGGCCAGAACCAATGTGCTGCATTAGCCGTAGCATGGCCAAGAGCGCAGTAAAAACTGGGCCAGGGAAGAGCAAAGCCAGAGATGGTGTAGATTACCTGGGCACATTCAGAGTAAACGACTGATCAAGGGACCAAACGCCAAGCTTACTAAATCCCTAATCAAGTTAAACCGACCACAACTCAAAAGAGTTGTAGAACTCATTACTGGACATGGCCAGTTCATGAAACACTTAGCAACAGTAGGAATCCTTGAAGGCGACCAACGCTGTCGGCTTTGTACTTTGTAGGCAGAAGAGTCAGCAAGCCACGTCATATTTGAGTGCGAGATCCTGGAGCGTAGGAGGAGGAGGCTCTTTGGAATCCAGCAACCAGGAGACGAAGAAGACACATACTTGGTGGAGAAAATCCTGGACATCACAAGGGATACAGGCTTCTAACGTGCTAGGCGCGGTACACAGGGGGCACAATAAACCAAAGGGTGACGTGTAAGGAGGCCTTCTCCAAGGAGGAATCCACCCCAATATAATCTAATCTAACTCCTCCCACGTTCAGTACATGAAAGAAGAGTGTCAATGACCACCGTTTTGAATTTCTAGAAACGTCATATAGACAACACATTTTATCAAGGACATCAACAGCATACTTTGTGTCATTATAATCTGTAATTATTACTGGCTTCTTATCATCCCAGTTGCTTCATAGATTAATATCGTGCATGGAAGAAATCATTAAAACCGCTTGGTTTTTTCTTTGAACATAAGATACTAGAGTACAGTTTATCTGTAAGCCAAAAATGCTACTCTTCACTTATCTCTGTGAATCAGGTAAGAAGTTTGGAGGCACTTCCCGTTTGTTCTTTCTCAAGGTTGCTATTATGGTGAGTTTCAGTTCTTCTCGTAACTTTATGACTAGAGGCACAGAACTGAACCAATTGGCACAGGTGATGTTCCTGTTAGATCCTACTACTGGTTCTACTAATCGTACAACCAAATCTGAAGTACTGTTGCTGACTCTGTAAGGCCCAACGGGCTGTTTTCCTACATATACTTCAAGATTTGTGGCGTAAAAGTTTGTAGTTGTCACTAGTGCAAAGACTTTTATCCCATACTTCGCTGGTTTTTTTGGCATGTAAACTCAGAAGGGGCAATTTACTCTAAAAGCCACCAACTGCTCATCAAGGGTCAGGTAGTCAGTCGGTTTGTAGGATCTCTTACAATCCGAAACAAATTTTTCAAAGATTTCTATGAATGCAGCAAATTTGTCGACAGATTTTCTTTCATCTTAGGTATGAATGTTATCAAACCTGAGGCAGCGAATCAAAAATCTAAATCTGTTCAAACTCATTGCAACATAAACCAATTCAACTCCAGTTCCACTTATGCTATCCCACATATCTAAAAAGTTCCTTCTACCGGCTTTTAGAACACCGGCAATGTGCAAGATTCCAATAAAAGCTTCCAATTCACGATCATCAGTTGGTCTAGCATCTCTTTCTCTTTCAAAGTGGTTCCTAATTTTTTCAATGTAAATCAGTGGCGTAGCGATCATGGAGCGAGTGGAGCAGCCGCTCCAGGGCGCTTGGCCTAGAGGGGGCGGAAAATTGTTGAAATAGTACATTATGATGCAACGTGTTGTCTAAATTTATCATTAGGAGTCAAGCGCAAGATTTTTAGAACGAGTCGTAGGTGCATACTTATCTGGCTGATGTGACAAGAGCCACAACTAACTGCACTTAAGGTTAACGCACGGGCCTGGCTGTGAGGCTTTCACCACCACAGCGTAATTAACTCGGCTGGATTATACACACTTGCGGGTGGAGTCCTGCGCATAGCTTATTTATTACTGTAATGGGTGCTGATTAGTAACAAAAACATGTTATTTATGGTGGGGGAAAAAACTATGTAAGTTTGCCGATATTGTAAATGCAGGTTTAATCCTCCTAACATTGCCAGTGACTTCTGCAAGTACAGAAAGATCTTTTTCTAAGCTAAAAATTATCTTCGCAACACAATGTCGCAAAAACATCAAGTTGTTTGGCAACAATATATACAAACTAACAGAGCGATGAGTGTTGATTTTAGTAATGTGATAACAACATTTGCACCTGAAAAGTAAAGGAAAAAATTATTTTGAATTTAAAAGAGCTGTAAATGTAAACTTTTCATTTTGCTTCTTCAATATTAGACATTTATAAAATAAAATAAAAAGTATTATGTGAGAAAAACAGCAATTTTGATAAATTATCATTTATTCATTTAATTTAATGTTATATTATAGGCCTAAATATAAAATAAATTTAAGATCATTAGCACTGGTTATATTTACCTAATTACTGCTCTGAAACATATTTATATAACTAAAACTATAAGAACTTTAAAATGAATGATATGAATTTTGAACATCGGGGGGGGGGGGGGGGGGGCCCCCTATAGTTTGGTCAATTTTTTCCTGGCTGCGGCCTGAGCTGAAGCTTGGAGGATAAAAAGGTGGCAAGAGTCACCTGTCTGCCAGTTCAATTGAAGGGGGGAGGGGGGCTCCTGGATTGTTTTTGCTCCAGGGCGAACGACACCTAGCTACGCCACTGATGTAAATGTTAGTGTACTCAACAATTTTTGATATCATTTCATCGACAATCATATTCAATAAAGCCTGTTCAGGTGTTTCAGCAAACCGAGCACTACCTTGCGGTCCGGGTCGGTGGAAGACTGGAATTATATTATATCTAGTAGTGCGGGACGTGCATTGTATTTGTGGGTTGATAAACCATCTTGATTCTCTTGACCGATCCTTTCCTAAATAAAATTCAGTATTTTCAAAAGGGACTTGCAGTGGATGTTGTGGAGGGGCTTGCGGAGGTTCTGCCTCTGGTGCCAGCTTTTTCTGTGTTTGAAGTCCTGTATCATTTTCTGAAATATCCATTTCATGATCACTAACATCTTCGGAGTCAGAAAGGCCTTCAACTTCGGGTCTGGGGTGATTGTGTACTTCAACATAATCTGTTTCTAGTTCATCCATAACAGGGTCTTCCTCACCAAGGACACTTTCACTGTCATCCTCCATTTCAGCCATCCAACGCCGTAACTGTTCATGGTCATCCATTGTTTCTCACCACTTATATTCTTGCAGAAAAAAACTAACTTTTTAAGTAAAATACAATGTTAAACTTCTTACATTAAAATGACAACACACGTAAAGAGCCTATTAAGTGAAAAAACTAGAACGCGGATGTTCGCGCGGAGTGATGGCACTCCAATACTGCACCACTAGAGAAATAAATCAACAAAAAATAGACTAGAGCGACCCGGGAGCTACCACTACACTGACAGGTTCCAGAGGTGGCAGGGGAAAGGTAGATGACCGCTTAAGGCCATTTGTGTTGCTAACTGCGCTTTGAAAACAAAACAAAATGCCTGGAGTGCCATTGCCCTCCGCGCGAGCACCGGAGTGTTAATAATCAACTTCATTTACCTGATTTTTAAGTGCTTCGTTGATGTGAATGGATGGTTTCCCAGGGTACGGTGTAAAACCTTTACGTCCTCCAAGTTCTGCAAATATAATATTAGAATAATATCAATCATTTGCATATTTTTCTGTTATTAAACCCCAACTGTCAATAAGTTAGAATATAAAATTAAGTTTATAAATATATTATTTTTATAAGCTTTAACTTTTCCATATAGCTACTTCTTTTATGGTAGGCCTATTACGAATGGACAATTACTTACCCAAAGCTTGATGCTATTTTCACAATACTTAATCCCAGCAATAAATCATATTTTTTTATTAAAAGAAGACTAAAATATAAACAATAGGCCTATCAGTGAGATACACTATAATACTATATGCCAAAGAACATTTATAGCGACGCTTCAGCATCAGATCTACCTAGGCCTAGTAAAAAGTCTATCTTGAAACATGGCTTTAGAAGTAGACTAAATGTATGTAGGGCTACCTGTTCAAGTAGGGTAAATCACTGTTAAGTAGAAGTGATTTGTTTAAATTGTTAAAAGTAAAAAATAGAGGGCCTGCTATAAATGTGTGGGTATATTGTAAACTTTTACTAATAAACACTAAATTGTTTGAAAATAAATATTATCACTTACTATTGTGAAACAAAATCTTTTGAAATTCAAAGTATATATTTTATTATATTTGTGTATATTATTTTTCAGAAACAATACATTAATTATGTTGAAATCAAATAATTATTTTGGAGCTATGTTGGAATGTAGCCTTATACATCCTTTTTGTTCTTGTTGTTTAATCAACTCCTATAAAAACGAGTGTACGTACGTATGTGCGTGAGTAAGAATATAATACAACAGCTGATTTCACCCATCATTTGTAATACTTAAACAAAACAAAGCCTAGATTATACTTTGGGGTGACCGTATGTTTACAACTTCAATCATTATAATTTCTTGTGAAGTTGATATTTTTAAATATGAGTTATAGTATAACTTATATATGACTAACGTATGCTATAATACGTTATAAAGTTTGCTTTGAGTTTATAAACTGTATATAAATACAACCTTTTTCTTTCTCTCTATACTATAGTACAGAGAAAGTACAGTGATCGCAAAAATATCGATGTTGAGATTTTTGTGGAAATATCCGTTTTGGGTCTACCCGAGTCCAAAAAAGTGTTTTTTACAAAATGTCTGTATGTTTGTCTGTCTGTAGCCTATGTATTCAAAGCTAGAGAGAAAACTATTCGATCGATTTCGAACAAATTTGCACCAAACATATCAATTAGGCCTGTAAAGATTTTGAAAAACAACCCCCTTTTTGACTAAAAACCCCCCAAAAAATCAGTTTGTACCCTACCATATGCAAAAAAACTACATCTTTCTAAAAATTCTCCTAGTTTAATACAATTATGAAGTCTCAGTGAATCGTTTCGTTTAATAATGAAAATATGTTTGTGAGAAAGTATATGTGCCAGTTTCTGGTACCGTTTATTATAAAATATAATTATTTGTTTATACAAATTTAAAGAAGAAATATCTATTCGTTTAACTTCAGAAACATTTGTTCGTCTTCGTATAACATAAAATATAAACATATTTGATTATTAATTGTATCATATTCTATTCTATTCTACTATAATATTAATAACTTCTAAATCATTTGATAAATTAATATAAAATAAAAATATATTAAAAGATAACATTTTAATCTTTCTTTAAATATAGTATATAACTAGGGGCTCTGCCCCTGGACGCTCCGCGTCCCAACCCCGGCTCGGCCTTCGGCCTCAGATGGCTGCTTCGCTTCGCTCGCAGGTGGAAAATTCGATAAAGAATCTCGTTAATCTTTTGCTCGTTTGTACATAGGTGACCGAGCATAAATTAGCTGTTTTATTTGGCAGCTGACTCAAACTCATTAAACATTATATCCATAAGATTAACATGGGAAATTTGAAGGATTGTATACCGGGGCTCCTTCTCGGGTGAATAGCGGCTGAACGGATGATAATATATAAGACTTGACATATCTGTGAATGATTATGTTCAGTTTTTGATCCAAATTAGCTGTTTTATATATAATAGGTTTGTAACAACCAATGTTTGAATTGAATTAAAATATAGTTAGCATTTTTCGTTGATTTTTGTTTGTGTTTGTTTTTAGTTTGTCAATGTAACCTCAAAAAGGTAATACTACATTTGATATTGATTTGATCCAAATCAGTTGTTGATCAAAATCAGCTGTTTTAAGCTTTTCATACGAACAGCTGTTTTTGTGTCCTTGATAAAATCAAAAGAAATATTTCTTCTTCTTCCTTAAGATTGACCTTCCATAAGATTAACATTGAAACTTTGAGGGCCACTGGGGCGTAGCCCTAATGTCCTAGGACTTCGGTAAATGCTTGATGACATATCTACAGGTAATAAGACACATTTTAAAACAAAAATCATCAAAATCGGTCCATTAGGAGAGGCTGGGCGATTGGAAATAGGTTTTGACCAAATTCTTTTAATATATATAGATAATGTAAATATAGTATCTTTACTTAATCATACCTCTTTGTATTAACATATGTTTGTGAATTTAAGGTATTGTTGTAGACAGAAGTTGTTAGATGATCAATCCAGTTTGTACAATATAAAAAAAAAACTAATTACTATGTTCAATATTATTGTTGGTTGTTTAATTCTATGCAATAACTAGTATTATATCAATTATATAATAGAATTCTTATTAAAGGCCACAACAAGAATTGGTGACGAGGATTAAAGATTAAATAAATATTAATACTTATAGGCCTACATAGAACGGATGTAAGTATATGCTTAGCCTAGATTATGCAAATCAATTTTAAAACATATTAGGCTATTCAAACGTATTTAGAAACAACAAGTTTTAAATACATAACTAATCAAATATTTGTAAAGAATTTTATATTTATTCAATTTCAAGTTATTTGAGTACTTTTGAATCTGAATATGGATTCAGAACAGTTAAAAAATTATTTAGAAATTCAGCAAGAAATGCAAAAGACTATGATTTTAACATTAAAAAGTTTACTTTCTAATAAAGATTCAAAGGAAAACATTGCTTCGGAAGTTGTTTATAACAAAGCCTATGTTCCAAATTTTGAAAATTTTGATCCTAAAAAAGAAAGTTTTTCAAATTACAAACAACGTTTTGATAATTATATACAAATGAAACACATCGAAACAGATAAAAATTACTGTACCAGACTACTATTATCGGGTCAAATAATTTTAACATTGTTATGACTCTTTCTGCACCTAAAAGACCAGATGAATTACACTATGATGAATTAGTTAAACTATTAGAAGAACATCTTGCACCAAAAAAAATGTTCTAGTATATCAACATCAATTTTTGTCAACTTATTAAACAGATCAACAATCAATTTCTGACTTTGTAGCTAACCTAAGAATGTGTTTAGGGAATTGTGAATTTTTCTCTCAGTGTGAATGTAAAACATCAGTAGCTGATATTTTTCTTAGGGCTCAATTCATACGAGGAATCAAAGATAATTCTATACGTGAACATCTCTTACAATCCGACATAACAGAGTTCAAGGATATAGTACCAAAAGCAATTGCTTTAGAAGCCTCTAAACTTGATTCAAGGTTGTTTAATTAAATACCTTTTCAAGCACAGTCAATACCAGAAATAAACAAGGTTTCAATCGGGCCTAAATCAAGTAATTATAACACAAAACCAAACTATTCTCGAACTCAAAAGCCCATGTATGATAATTCAAAATCAAAACATTCTTATAAGTCTAAAATAAATTTTAAAGATTTGGGACTCGATGGATTGTGTTTACGCTGCGGTAAACAAAACCATATATCAAAGGATTGTCATACAGATAAAACCAGGTTAAAATGTTCAAAATGTTTTAAACAAGGACATGTTGGTAATGTATGTATCAGTGCACTTATTGAACGAAATTCAAAAGTTAAAACACAATCGATTAATCTTATAAATATTGAAAACATACATAACCAAGATTATGGTATTCAAAACATTGTAGATGTTTTTCAAAATAAACCATCATATATATCAAAAGGAATTGAACGATTTCATGCATACATAAATATTGAAGGCATATACCTATTCAATTTGAAGTGGATTCAGGATCAGGTTACACATTTCTACCCCGAGATATTTTCAAAAGGTTAAATCTCAATATTACAATTCAACCAACAAATGTGATTTTTAAATCATATACACAAAATAACTTTACTCCTGATGGTAAAATCGAAGTGAATGCAAATTATCGATCAAAGTCTTTCAAAGGGGAAATTTATATTGTACCAGAGCAATATCCAGCTATATTAGGACGAGTGTGGATTCGAAATCTCAAAATAAATTTATTTGAAGTAGATCAACATCAATCTACTGATCAACCCATCAATAATATCGATGACGCCAATCGTGATATAAAATTATCTTTCCCAACAATTTTCGAACAGAAAATAGGTTGTGTACCTAACTACAAGGTCTCACTCAAATTACGAGATAAAGCAAAGCCTGTGTATCACCGTGAACGTGACGTTCCTTACGCCATAAGAGACAAAGTAGACTATGAGCTAAAGTCTCTTGAAGCTGCGGGAATCATCAGCAAAATCGACTCCAATGACTGGGGATCTCCTCTTGTCATTATTCCAAAAGCGAATGGCGGAGTACGTCTCTGCGTTGACTACAAAGTAGGAGTGAATGAAAGGCTAACAGATACCCACTATCCAATAAAGAAAATTGAAGAGATATTAAACAGTCTACGAAATTCCAAATATTTCTGTCAGTTAGATTTATACAAGGCCTATCTTCATATTCAAGTTGATCAACAATCAAGTGAAATACAAACCATCACAACTCATCGAGGAACATACAGGATGAACAGACTGTCCTTCGGAATTAAAACCGCTCCTGCTGAGTTTAATCGAATTATAGATCAAATTCTTAGGGACGTACCTAAGACTGAATATTACTTCGATGACATTGTAGTTCATGGCTCAACATTAGAAGAGTGTAGATATAACTTATATGCATGTCTCAATCAACTACAAAAATTTGACTTACATCTCAACGGAGATAAGTGTTCATTTTTCAAAGAACAAATAGAATTTTTAGGCGATGTTGTTGAACACAACCGAATTCTTAAATCAACCGAAAAGGTCAATGCAATCCTGAAAATGAAACGACCAACATCAATTGAAGAAGTTAGAAGATTTTTAGGTATGGTAATGTATTATTCAAAGTTTATTCCTAATGCATCCACTCTTACAGCTCCTCTGTGACGACTCCTACTCAAAAACGCAAAATTCTACTGGAACGAAAAATGTAGTGAAACTTATCAAAGGCTCAAGCAAGAAATTGCCAGCAATCAAGTACTTACTCCGTTTGATCCAACCTTACCTGTTCAACTTGCTTGTGATGCCAGTCCTCAAGGTGTTGCGGGAATTCTTTCTCATATTATTAACGGTCAAGAACATCCTATCGCATTCACATCAAGATCTTTAAATCAAGCAGAACAGAATTATTCACAGCTGGACAGAGAAGCATTGGCAATAGTTTTTTCTGTTGGACACTTTCATCAATATCTGTTTGGAAGATCTTTCAAATTAATAACTGATAATAAACCATTAGTGAGAATTTTTCATCCGAATGCTAAACTACCTCAGATGACATCAGCTAGACTTCAAAGGTATGCTGCTTCAGGTTCCTATCAGGTTTCGACTATGAGGTTGTTTTTAAAAAGGGAACAGAAAACGCCAATGTCGATTGTTTATCAAGAGCACCAATTGAGTCAACACCGCAAACAGAGAAATACATAAATTCTGAAGTAAGCCAAATATGTGACTCAGTAATTGAAGTAATTTCAACAATTGATCTAACTTATGAATCTATTCGAGAAGAAACAGAGAAAGATGAACATCTATCAAAAGTAATAAAAACACTACGGGAAAACAATTCAATGGAGTCAAAATTCACTATCCATGGTAATATTTTATTCAGAGACCAACGTGTCGTCATCCCAGCAAGCCTTCAAAATTTAGTTCTATCTGAACTACATTACACACATATCGGATCAATGAAAATGAAGCAACTTGCCCGCCGATATGTGTATTGGAAATCCATTGATAAGGATATTGAAAGAGTAGTCAGAGAATGTACCGCTTGTTCCGCAACAAGGAATAATCCACCCAAAGCACCTCTGCACCCCTGGGAGAAACCAGAATACAACTGGCAGCGGATTCATATTGATTATGTCGCTATCTACTAAACAGTTATCTACTAAAACTGCTTCAAAACAGCTATCTACTAGTTATCATGGATGCAAAGTCAAAATGGGCAGAAGTAGAAGTATGTACATCAGCACCAACTTGAACATCTACGATTGAAATGCTCCAAAATGTGTTTTCACGCTATGGGTTCCCAGAAGTAATGGTGTCTGATAACGCAACGATCTTCATTAGTGAAACGTTTCAAAGGTTCTGTAAAGAAGGTGGTATCTTCCAAAAATTCATAGCTCCAGGTCACCCTGCGACAAATGGGTTGGCTGAAAGAAATGTACAGACACTCAAACATAGGCTAGCGACAATGGTCAACGGACATTACACCATTAAACAAAAGATAAGAGAAATACTGTTCAGGTATCGAGCTACGCCTTTGGCTAACGGAAAGACACCTTCAGAACTCTTTTTAAACAGACAGATACGAATAAAGTTAGATGCTCTTAAACCAACTATTTAAAAAAAGGCTTATATACAACAAACTAAGGCAAGACAATTCGAGGAAGGAGACAGAGTTCAAGTACATTACTATTCAAATAATAATTCTCACTGGAAACCAGGAGTAGTAATCAGGAAGTACGGATTATTACATTATCTGGTAAAACTTGATAGCGGTTATATGTTTAAACGCCATATTGACCAACTACGAGCAAATTATAGTCCAATGAAGACAGTGGGTTTTACACCTACTTTATCAAATTCCGACCAAACGTTGGAACAGAAACAACAAGATTACTTTCCAATTGAAGACATGATGATAGTTCCAAGGACCCCAGAAAATGTTGAAGTCAATGATCAACATCCAAATGAAACGGGCGATGAATTACAAGAACTACGTAGGTCAACAAGAACACGCCGACAGCCTGGTTACTTAAGGGACTTTGTAATCACTCATGTTGAATAATTAATTTTCTTCAACCGAACTTTTTCTATAAGCATGGGAGAGTTATAGTATCTTTACTTAATCATACCTCTTTGTATTAACATATGTTTGTGAATTTAAGGTATTGTTGTAGACAGAATGTGTTAGATGATCAATCCAGTTTGTACAATATAAAAAATAAACGGTATCAGTTAACTGACACAAACTTTCTCCCAACTTACTGTAGTCAAAATAATATTGTTTTTAATCATTTTATTTACTACTTTTTAGAACAAAACAAAAAAATAATATTCTACCTACGTCAATCGTATAAAAAAGTTATTGTCCCAGGCGGGATTCGATCGCGCGACCTTTGAATTACTGGCCGTCCTCGTACCGTTGTGCTACCCCGTGCGGCCGTTGCCGTGATGCTAGATTGAAAACATAAACTTGTTTATTTTTTAACATTTCCCCATAATTATGAAACGCCGAAGTTTTGATAAAAGCGGGTGGAGTCATTTTGTTTGGCATCTTAAGCACTATAAATACTGAAAATTTGATCAAAATCGTTAGAGCCGTTTTTGAGAAATTTGCATTTTTGTCGTTTTTTATTGGTTTTTAGGGGTAAATTAAAAATTCCAAATTAAAAATTCCAAAAAATGAAAAAAACGCCTGGAGATATTAGGGTTTAGTACCTACATACCAAATTTCATGAAAATCGGACCAATAGTGTCCCCTCTGGTCGTGTATACATACTGACACACTGACAGACAGACACCACGTTAAAAACACTTTTTTGGGTTTAGGGAGCACCAAAACAAAAAATTCCACTAAAAATATTTTTGGGTTCAGGGAGCACCAACACAGATAATTGCACTAAACCATTTTTGGGGGTTCTGGGAGCACCAAAACATATAATTCAACTGAAAATTCAAATTCGAACATTTTTACGAAAACAATACTTTCTCCATATACTACGTATAGGGTGGAGAAAGTAAAAAACTAATTACTATGTTCAATATTATTGTTGGTTGTTTAATTATATGCAATAACTAGTAGTCTATTATATCAATTACTAGGGGAGACCCCTGCGTGCTCCGCACGCCAACCCCCAATGGAACCTTTTAAAAACAAATGTTATGTTTTATTTATAACTAAAAGTTGTAAACAATAACTGTACAAATACTGAACAATCAGCTGACTACACCTTTCATACAATTTTCTTAAAAACCTTCTTATTTATTATAATGAATCAGAAAATGTATTACAAACATTAAAATGCTATTTAAATTAAAATCAATAATATCATCTTATAAAATGCATAGTTGCAAAGATATTATAAATTCCACGAATAAAATTTTATATGGTATATTTGGATTGCAGTTTAACCCATATGTCTAATTTAGATGGCAGTGAATTAAAATAAACAGTATATACCACAGCTGTGTTAGTTTAATAGCAGACAAATGTTTTGATTTTTACGTCTTTTTCACTCCATAAGATTAACATTGTATTTTTTTGTGTGCCCGTGGGTCAAAGCCCTAGAGGAAATACAAAAAACTAAGACATAGGTGCAAAACTACATTACCTAAGGAACATTTCCTGAAAATTTCATGGCTTAACTCTCTATAATTTGTCCGTACGGCGACCCACACACACACACACAGATTCTCAGTTTTATTTATAAGGATATAATATAATTCTTATTAAAGGCCACAACAGTAAATAAATAAAATTGTTTTAACAAACAGGCCTGCAGTTTTATAGTCCTTATAGTTGTAAATATTTAGCAAGTTAAAAATCCCCGTCAGCATAGTTGGATAGGCCAACAATATAGATAAAATCTGTTGTTTTTAAACAGTATTTTTTTACATGATGTACTCCTGATGTGTATCTAATTAATCTGCCTGTGATTTTTCATGGGAGCTTACTACTAGTGTTTACATAAATCACCAGGGCCGGATTTAGAATTTTGGCGCCCCTAGGCCCAATAATTTTTTCCGCCCCCTAGACTAGTTAAAGTTACTTCCCCAAAAACCTTTATTAAAAAATTATATCAGGCCTATAATGTTAATTGCTTAAACACCACTCCACGATGCAATTTTATCATTGCAAGTTTTTTGAGTAATTTACTTGGTTCTGGGCTTAACAAAATGCAGTCTTAAAACACTTTTAGTAATTTTATGTATTAAATAGTGAGCTCATGTTTGTGGGACTGAAACAAAACGATCCAACCCGCAGAGCATTCTCGCAACAAAGCATGGCCGTTGCTATATGTTAATACCTTAGGTTTTGTTCAATTTAGTCATTTGGGCAAATAAATAAAAAAAAACTGTAATACATTATAAAATAGGTTTAATCTCAGAAACACAGCTTACATGAAGTATTTGTAATATTTGTGTTTGAAGATGTTGATGCGTAATGTTGAAAAATAGTTTAACTTTACCAACAATTATTTGTTCCAATGAACTTCAAAATAAGAATGATTTTTTTGTAATCAATTCAAAAAATATGTTAAGTTATGGCTATTTATTTTTATTTCTAGATATTTTTTTCTCTCGACCGTGCGCCCCCTGGGAGCTTGTGCCCATAGGCCCAGACCTACCGGGCCTATTGGGAAATCCGGCCCTGTAAATCACCTCTCTCTATTTTATATTTTGTGAATTACGTTAGAACTTCGAATATATTCGCTTTTTCAACATAATATGGCAAATTTGGTTAGATTTGGATATTTATTTTTACGAACAAAGTATTTACGAATAAAGTTTGAAATGCTTAGGCCTACGTAACGAAAAAAGTATTAAACTACAAATTTAATTAACACATTGGATGTAAATTACTGCATATGCCTAAATAAGAAAACATAGTAGTTTTATAATTATTTCATTATAAAGTTACCTAACAGATGGTCTGGAATAGGTCCTTTTTCTGAAACAGCGTTTTTGCTAAAATAACTTCGAAGGCGATTGCGTTTAAATGCGTAATATTCCATGTAAAAAGGTTTAACTTGATTCCAAAGGTCCATTATAAAGTCCTCAAACTGGTCTACTGGCGGTGACTCATAGAGAGAGATCCACTGGTCGGCTTTATTCTTAAAACCTATGATGAAACAATTACAAAGTTGTAGTTATAGAAATTTTGTTATTCACACTGTTCAGAACTATAATATCTTACATTATAAATTATAAGAAATGTTTGTAAGGATTTCATTTTAAAACTGCTTGTTTATTATTTAAGTTGAAATATTTTTGTTTAGCATTGTATATATTAAGAATTATTCATTTTAAAAGTTTCGAATGGTCACTAACCCTTTTTTAGTACCGTGGTAGGAAAGCTTACATGCCAAAATAAGATAATATTTTCGAATTAGGATACACATTTTCTCTAAAATGAGTAGATTATTATTTTAGTTCGTTAAAAAGTTAAATCTGTATATATAAAAGAAGAAATCCTGATTGACTGACTGATCTATAATCAACGTACAGCCAAACTATGATAACTAGATCCTTAAAATTTTCAGGGTACCTTCATACGACTATGAAGAAGGATTTGGCAAAATATTGATTTTTAAGGTTGAAAATGGTCAAAATACGGAGGTTCAATCCCAGACCTATAACAGCTGTTTGAATGAAAAGCTTGGCAACACAATTTCTAGAGGTGTTCCCTATTTTGAACAATATTACATGTTTGTTGAATGGATTTGCATTAATTACCATAGTAACCAACTTAGAAAATTTAGAATCAGTTAATTACGTACTTTTTACAACCAACAGTTTTTATGCTACGTTAAGAAAATAAAGACAAATATAAACAAAAATAGACGAAAATCACTTAAGTTACCGGTACTGTATTATAATTCAAACATCTGGTGTTACATATTACAAATATAGGCCTAGGCTTAATAGCTGATTTGAATCATAAGCTTGACACAATTTTAGGTTTAACCTTTATACTGAACCAACATATGTTTCTTGAAACCATTTATATTTATTATCATAGCAATCAAATTGGCAAATTTAAATTTAGAATGAGGTAGGCCTACCGTAATTATTCCAAGCGAGCTGGAATAGAGCCCTCTAGCATAATATTATAAATTTGAGATGTATTTTGTGGTACAAATTCACAATTAAATATTATAATAATACGTTATTTTGTGTGTCTTGTGACTTCAAGTCAATTTCTTTATTATGAGTTGTTTCAGAGATGTAACTCTATAATCAGATATCAGTTTAATTAATTAAAACCACAAAAAATAATTAAAACGATCATGCCTTTTACTAGGTGTGCTCAAAGACGGATTTACACTAGTGCCGCTTAAGGGCTAGTAGCAATCTGCCGCCCCATCACTGAACAAATTTGTTTAGGTAAATATTACCCTATACCTGGATAGATACACAAGGAATTTTTATGTCTGAAAAGTGTAAACAATATCATTTAGGCCCTTCGCCCACGGGGCGAGACTTACTCGAATCGGTACGACCATCATATATGTCATATGCGATATGTCCTCCGCTCACGGGGAGATTTTTCTCGCAGTCAATTAGCAGTCTTCAACCAAGAGGGTGCAAAACATTCTTCTTCCAAAGGTTTTAAAATGATCAGTTTATGATGAGGAAGATATTATGTTTTATTGGTACCGACCGACGGATGAAAAGGACAGATGGAATATGGGTGTATCAAACGGAACTATTTCGGCTGTTTGTTGCGGTAAAAGAATTGCAGAAGAGCTATGCAAAATGTTTGGCATTCTATAGAATGGGCTGGATTTCTACTGTTGTACATTTTCTTTAATATCGAATTTGCACACAAAAAATAAGGAAAAAGGAAAAGAAGACACCAGATAACCTCTAAAGTAAATAACTAATGGTTTTAATAATACCTGATATTCTATATAATTAATGGCTTCAATAATTTAAATTTGATCGGAGTTTTTTTTAAATGATTTTCTTTATCTACAGTAAAACTATATAACTATAATTATATTAAAGAAAAAATGTAATAAATAAGATTCTTAGGTGACAAATTTACTTCCTTGGCAATTTCATTCCATGCTTTCTCTGTATACTCTTTCCTAGAATATTCCTGGAGGGTATGATTATATAACACAGGATGTTTTTCAACTTCTCCCACAAGTTTCACATTAAACCTCTCCATGGTCAACAAGACACAACTCATCGTTTCAAGCGCCATGATCGATTTTTCCCGTTCTCAACAGTTCGAGCCTCTCTCGCTTCGACAGCATAATGCCTCTTTGGGGAATCCCCATTCACTTTCATAGGAAATCGAGTAGAGGGGCAATACCTTTAACTTCGAATCTCTCTCGTGTCGAGTGTTTCTCGTCCCGTGAGCATAGGGCATTACCGAGGTAAAAATTTTTCTGAACTGAAGATAATTTTTATACATTGTTAAGTTATTTTTTACATGAGTAAGGCATATTTTTTGTGTCAGATGTAAAAATTCCTTATTTGTATCTTGTTCCACAAATAACTTTAATTTAGGTAAATTTTAACTCAATTGACTCTCTCGGAAGTCCTCCCTTGTAGTTTCCTTTATTTTTAGTGACACTGTCACACCTTGTATGGCCGTTTGGGACAAGAAACATCTTTCTGCTAGCCCATACCCATCACTAGCTACTTTCTTCCTATTTTATTTTACACTTCCATTGAATTATTCAAATAATTATTATTGTGGATGTTGCCAAAATTTTAACTCACAATGTACTATTACCCTAATGTACTATTGTACAACACACACGTCATACTTTGATCACATTACAAATAGTAATATTGAAAAAATCCAGACAGCTTATCAATAAAACCCGACAATTCCTCAAAAGAAATCTATAAAATATTTCAAAACTGTATTAAAGTATACAATAATTATTGTAATTAATTCCATTATTAATTAAAATAACCCCAAATAGATTATCGTACAGTTCAACAGTTGAATCGCTTTACGTAGTAAAACTCGGCTGGAAACTACAGTTCTGAGTAAGGGAGTAACAGACACGTCATTTATTTTGGGGGTAAAAACTAGGATTTCGCGCGATATCTCAAGTGGCAAGAACGAACGGTTCAAATGTACTCTACTATTAACTATAACTCCAGATTGTTGTTATATTTGTTTAAAATATAATTAACCACAGCTCATATTTTTATTCACACAAAAGAAAGTACAGGCGAATTAAAGAAGTATGTTAACATGAACAAAAACACAACCGATGACAAATGGCTTGTTCTTAACACTCAGCTGACATGTGACTTGTCTATCGGGTGCGCCACTGCCTTCTTCCTATGACACTCTTTGACTCAAAAACTCTGAGCAGACGCGCCGCCAATACAACCTTGATCAGCCTACACTCAAAAAGAGGCAAAGTGCTCGTTTTTTAAAACTCGTGAATTGAGCTAAATAAAAGTATTTTTTCTTCATACTTCATATACCCTGGGCTGCAGCCCCTATAGCCCCCCGAACTAAATCCGTCACTGGGTGTGCATCCTGGGATGTCCAGCAACAATATTACATAAACCAAATCGGGTGAACATTCAAAGACCGATACAAAGAACATCTTCCCAGTAATAAATCCAACATTACCAAGTCCAATTATGCACGTCATCTTACAGAAAACAACCATAGACTGGGCGATTTCCACCTTAGTGAAGAGGCCATACATTTGTGTACAAAAGGCAGGATAATGAATGCTAATGAAGCATTTGAAATTTACAGAGCATTAAAGAAAAACCAGACATTTTGAACGATCAGCTTTTATTCCAGCCCCAGCACCATTTATACAATACAGCTCTCAACCACTTATCGAAGGTAAACAGAGATAAACAAGAATAGGGCTCATCGCTTGCACCGGCAGAACTTCAGCCAATTCTTCACTCATCCAAACTCGAAAACGTGACTTCATCTGAGCACCGGGATCCCTCTGCCAATGCTAATTTAGGCATGAGTCTTGGTGTTTTGTTGCTGGCCGGTCTCGGGTAGCGAATTTCTTCACTACACATTCTTCTGTTTCAACGAAGTACCAGACTGTATCTTGCAGCCATTATGGAAGTCCCTAGACGCTGATACGCTTTCCCTAGTGCCTGGAGTGGGAGAAGGAGGATTTTATTATTAATACTAGGGATTGCGTGACCAGCCACCATGACCCATTGCACCTAAACCATGAGGCCCTCTGTGCCCCATGTCCAGGCAGCAGTTCACATCAAACTCGCCCTTTTCACAAAGTCCATGCTTCCTCTCGTATATAACTGGTGTCAGGGTATCCTTGTCCCAGATATTTCTGCCTCAGTAATGCGAGGGCATCATATTCGCATAAAACATGGAAAGAAGTTACCTCCTTCTCTCCACACCTTCAACATAATGGGTTGTTCTCCAGCCCAACCAGGTGGAGGTGCCTCTTCAGAGAACTGTGTCCCATCAGTAGACCGACCAACAAGACCCAGCAGTGTTCTGCTTAGATGTCCATCCAGGCCGTCAATGAAATCGTGTGCTTGTCTCTGACCTCTTACCATCTCTCTCCATCTGTGTAAGTGTTCTGGTGGAACATTTTTTCTTACGCTTTCTTTCCCATAGCCTCTTGATATTCCTATCATCGGTTCTGGGTCCATCAATATGGTGTTTCAGCTCCTCTTCTAGGCAGTTTGTCTGCTATTTCGTTCCCTTCTACTCCTTCATGTCCAGGGACCTAAAGAAGTCTTACTTGCCTACTGCTCGACAGCTGATCCAGCAGTAACTCGCAGGAGGAGGATAGTTTAGTGGGTATTCTCTTTTTGGAGCGAGTCCAACAACAGTAACTCTCTCAGGTGAGTGGTCTGCGTAAATGCATTCCCTCCTACCGAAAAAAAAAAACACTTCGCTTGACATGCCAGAGTGCACACCTAGTGAAAGACATGATTGTTTTAATTAATTTTTGTGTAGTGTAAGAGTTGTGTGTTTGTAAACACACAATGTGCATCGAGCTCTTCAGAGTGAGCAATTAAACTGATATCTGATAGTGGAGTTACAACTCTGAAACATGTCATAATAAAGAAATAGACTTGAAGTCAAAGACGGATCATACAAGGTAATTTATTATTATAATTTTATAAATGCTTACTGCATACATCATTTTATATGGTTTGCTTTAAAACAACCTACAAAGATAAACATGTGATATTATAAATCTGTTTATTATAACACCTTTGCCTTTAGACATTCATATAGAAATATTAAAAAGTAAAATAACAAAAATAGCTTGTTTAAGTTTCAATTAGGCCTACTTATTTTGATTAACACCTTTTATATAATATTGTTACTAATCTAACTTACAACATTTTCTTACATCTGGACACTATTTTACATATAGGATGTATCCATTTGTGTCAACCAGAATTGCGTTTTGAAACAATATGAAACTTAAACACTACACTATATTTGTTCAAAAGTGGCCAGAATCATGGTGTGAATAGATAAGGTGTGCTACTCAGAAAGACGAGTTTTTTACGGGTTCTGCGCACTTCATCAGATGACGTCACGGCTCGAATTAAAAATGCAGCCTTTCGCCCAAACTGCATTTACGCATAAACGCATCAATAAATATCTTACAAAGTGTATATTTTTGGTTTCTGTATGAAACGTCCTTTCCAACAGTATGAGTTTAACAATAAAAATCTGAAATTTACTATTTAAAAAGTGCTATTAAACTTTGTCAACTAAAAATCTTGTATTGAAATTTAAGACCTGAGGTGGAAATTTTTATTTTGAAAAAAGGAAATTTTTTATATTTCCACTGTATTTGAAAATAGATAAATAGAATTTTGTTATTCTTGTATTTTTTGTGCGACTAACTGTTTAGGCACATCGAAAAGAAACTGGGAAACCAAAATCGCGCAAAGTCAGTATTGAAAAGTTACTCGCTCACTACAGAACTCCGTTTATTGTTTCCTGTTTCTACTGACGAGCTCTGACAATCTTTTTTGTTTTTCATTTTTCTGTTGGTTTTCTTATAAATAAACTCAGTCGCAAACTAGTCATTGTTTAACATGCCAGGCTGTTCAGTTAGCGGTTGTTTAAATCGAAGTTCGATTGTTGGTAATAGAAAGATAAGATTCTTTAGGTTTCCTAAGAAATAGGATATATGCAATCTATGGATTAGTGCCTGCAATCGAAACAATATTATTATTAACACGAAGCACGTTAAGTAAATGCAGAATACTCAGCATTGCTCAGTAAAGCAATTTTTAATTGGAGAACAATAAAAGGAGTAATAAATCTAGCTATATTTAGTTAAATATACATTACATTATCAAGAGCCAGACAGACCTAAATAAGCATTGAACAACCACCTTCACTTGTGATTCAGATCATGTGGTAGAAAAACTATTAATTTTGATTTTAACTTATTTATTTTAACGTTTTATATGTGCCATTGTGTGCAGTGTAAAGTTTTAAAAATGTGTATTTTTTGTCTTGACAAGTAGAACATTTTTATGCTTTTGAACTGTGAAAAAATGAATAAAACTACAAAAATTATTGTGATGATCTGTAGATCTTATTTTCACCGAAACTGGTAATCAAATGTTAACAATGGTTGTTTGGATGGTGAAAAAAATAAGATAATTAATTTACATTAATTACATAACTTTATTTAATTTTGAGTTTAAATTTTTTCTTTTGTACACAATTATATTGAAATAGCATTGGCCAACTTGTTTTTAATGAATTAAATTAAGAGCATTTCCTACCTTCACGGACAATGTCCAAACCAGCTATCACGGGTTTGAAGTAAAATTATGAAGTAATAATTTGTTGTATATTAATTTTCGAAATACAAAAAAGAGCATTGCTAGTAATTATTGCACTCTTCACGTGTCCAAACCAACGAACTATGCTACTGGAACGCTTGCTGCCCATAAAGACTTGTAAGGCCTCTTTCACACGATACGACTTCTCGCCGTGCGCCGTGGACGGCACGGCGTTGTGAACTTTGATTACTATGTAAATAAATTAATCTCTTCACACAAATCGTTCACGACTTTGCGCCGTGCCAGGCGGCCGTGAACATCACGGCGTTATTCAAACCACGACACGACGCCGCGCCGTCCACGACGCGTTGATTACTATTGCCTGCATTGAGCATGTTCAGACAGGTCGACTCGATTCAGCTTGACTTGGCTGTTGCGCATGCGTAAAGTTACTTAACCAAACCACAGCACTAATTGCTTCTTTGTTCTTGTGTGCTAAAAGTGTTTAATAAGTGCATCAAAAGTCACTTTCTGAAGTTCTTGATGTAGATGTTTTTATAACATCAATCGAAGAAAGACCTGTTCTGTGGGATAAAACTCTTGAAATTTATAAATCAAAAACAGAAACTAGTGCTGCATGGCGTGAAATCTGCACTCGTTTGAATTTGAAATTTTTGGAGAAAAGTCTGATGCCGATAAAAACATTTACGGTTAGTTATTTTACTTAAAAATTGCACAAGTAAACTTGCAACTAAAGATAACATAAAAGTTAAAGAAAATGATAGTTGATAGTAATACAAGGATATAGGTTATATTTGGTAGGCCTATATATTTTAAATGAAGCTTCTGTTTTGTATTCCTATAACCAAAACGATCCAAAACTTATCTAAAAAATTCAGTCAATATTTGTTTATTGTGAATTATACTATTTTAATCTTATTTTATTGTATTTCACTTAAAAAATGTATTTAAACAATCTCAACGCTAATAATTAACTCATATGCGGTCCTTGGTTTATCCTATACGAGCCCGTCACATATCAAATACGACACCGTAAACTTTATTTGTAACTTATTTTAGGCCTCATCGTTAAACCGTCTAAAAATTTTAATAGGAACCCCTTTTTTGTATAGTATGTTTATACATATATTGTTTATAATATGTATTATAACTTTTATTAAAACCAATTGTATATTTAAAAAAATGTAATTTTTACCGAAGACATGTACACTTTTTAGATGTTGAAAACGCATGTTCAGTAAAACCCCATTTTCTCTAAACATATTTAACTATTTTTAATAAAATGTATACTAAATGTAAATAATACATGTATAAACATACTATAACAAAATTAATGTCTTATACTAATTTATAGACATAGCATCTTCTCTTGATCAACATCAACCATCTCACACAACTAAATAAATTCACGGCGTGAAGAGAAGTCGTGCCGTCCACGACGCACGCCATGTCATTCACGGCGCTTGCTCAGGAATGCACGGCACCGCGCCGTCCACGGCACACGGCGAGAAGTCGTATCGTGTGAAAGAGGCCTAACACTTACGTCCATGTCACAGAGAAAATAATAAAATAAGAAATGAATCAGCTGTTTCCTATAGTGACTAAAGGAACAGAGATTTGGTCTAAATGAATAATGACGCAATACTAAATAGTATTAATCATTTTAATTTTCATATAAATACATTTCTTAATGACGCAAAATAATTACAGTAGAATCATTTTTTCTTTAATAAACAAATAATAAAACATAAAAGCAGACTGTAAAAGTAAGTAATATAAAAGCAGACTTAAAAAACATATCAATATATGAGCGTGTGTAAAAAGTGAAAATTATACAGAAACTTTATTTCAAAAAGTAGTGCGTTATAAGCGAATAATAAAACGGCAGTCGAGACTATGAACAGTTCGATAAATAAATAAATAAAAAAGAATATAATAACAGTACATCACACAATTTAATATGAATCGAGAACTTGATATGATAGAATGTACAGTGATCATAGAAGCAATTGGAGAAGAGAGAGAGGATCAATCTGTGTATGTGAAAGAGCACAGATGTCAAAAGATACAGAACGTAAGGGAACGTACTGTTTTTTCACTGGGACGAAGTAGAACGTATTACAAGCAGGGTCTTCTATCAAGATGGCGACATAGCTCACGTATGTTGAATGAAGCCGGCGTGTGTTATCGCAAGAAAAATGTGATTTTCTTTCAAAAGTAGTGACAAGTTTGGTCAAAATGTAAAGTAAATGTACTTTGGAGGTGGTGTGATTGAAAAAATTAAAACTGATCATGTAAATTGGTTATTTCTCGACGGATATTCTTTCGATGTGCTTTGGCGGGACTAGCGTGGGGTAAGCTTCAGGAGTGAATTGAATTTACGACAAAAATCCTAGGTAAAGAACAGTGCGACGAATAAAACAAGTGAAACTGTAAGTAGAAATGGCCATTGGACATATTTTTAGTCTGCAGGTATTAAAATTTTTCAATTTATTAAAAATTAACTTCATTTAACTTCTATTGCGTCATTACTTAAGATATGGTCCAGGAAACTTTGTATAATTGTAGATAATTTCTTGACTTGTTTGTATATATGTATCACTATGTTTATGTTTCTTAATTGCTGTAAATATCCATTTTTGATCATGTTTGAGTAAATAATTGTTGTCTTGCCGCAATGCCTTGAGTTTCTTTCTGTAGCCACGAATATCCATTTAGCCACTACTTTAATTAGCCAGGTTCCCACCCCTAAGAAAACAGAATTAATTAAAAAGTATTTTTCAGTGATTAGTAATTATAAGTAAATATATGCAAACAGAGCATAAGTGAGGTTATATGTGGATTGTCGCAAATTATCATGATTATTATTTTTTTTTATTATTAAGATTATGGGAGTCAAGTAAGGTGAATTCAAGTAAGATGTACTTAGGTAAGGTGAATCAAAGTAAGGTGAGTTGAAGTAAGGTGAAATATATAATATTGTTCTACGTTGAAGTTGGAAGAAAGATGTTATGGAGAGTTAAGGTGGGCGATGATTTATTAATGAAGTGAGGCAATAAGCCTAGGAGGTGCATAAGCAATTTTAAGTAGTACATGAGCGACGATTTTTGTTTTTTAAGATAAATAGATGGAGGAGGTGTTGAAGAGATATTAATGGTTATTAGATAATCCACATATAGCGTTTTTATTTTTGATTTAAGACATTTTTTTTTATTTTTAAACTTTTTACCGAACCAAATTTTTTTTAACTCGTTATAACATTTATTTATTTTTCCCAACGTGGGGCTAACAATTGTTTAGATATTTTTACATTTTGTAACGCTTATCGTTACAAAATGGCGTCCAACTCGGGGGCTATTAAACGAAGGCGAGATGGATGTCGTGGCAATTTTGGAGATTTTTGAGGCGTTGTGGCAGACAACTCAATTTCAAATTGTTGAAATAAATTTTAAAATATGGCAAACAGGATAGAGGAGTTAGGCCTGAATGATTCAGGTTTAGAATTGGATCAGTCCGTAAATGAGAGTGCACAAGGTAGAGTGGAGGGGTTAGAAATGAAAGAGACAATTAAGGATAGGCCTAGTGAAAGTTTAAAAGAGGTTAGGTCAGATGACAAAAGTGTGGGAGATAAGTTTGATGTAATAATGCAGTTCTTGAATTCAAAGTTTGAAAGTTTTAACAATAACCTAAACAGCAAAGTTGAAAATTTAAGTGTTAAATTGGAAGAGAATAAAATAGAAAATAAAGCAAACATTGAGAATTTAAGTATAGAGATCAAAGCAAATAATGACAATTTAAACTCTAAATTAGACAATCTCAAAATAGAGATGCAAGACTTAAAAGTAGAAAATGACTTAAGATTTAATGAAATTTGTAAAAGCCTAGATGTAAAAATAGAGTCAATAGATAATAAAGTGAATGATATTTCCAAATCTTTTGAAAATAAGTTAACAGAAGTGAACCAGAATGTGACTAATAAAGTAGAGGTAGTGGAAAATAAATGTTTTGAAATTGAAAGCAAAGTTGAGGGTGATTTAATTAAAATAGAACGGAAAATGGATGATAAATTTACATTGGTGGATATAGAAGTAGAACAGGTGAAACAAAAAACAAAAGATTTGGAAATTGACTTTACTGACAAAATTAATTCTAAATTTAAGAATGTAAATAATAACTTAGAAGAATTTAAGAGTGATATGGAAAGTAGGCTAGATAGCAATTCAGTAGTTATGATTGGTGATGCAAGAAATGAAACGGTTATACCAGAATTTTTCAATGAAAAAAGGGAACCACATCCTAAGACGTTTATAAAAGCATTAGAAATATTTAATCAATGTAGGGATAGTAAGTGGGAGTTAAAATCTGTCATGATGAGAAAATATTTTAGAGAAGAAGCTGCGATTTGGTTTGATGTTCATGAAAAGGAATGGAAGAATTTTGGAGAGTTTAAAATTGCATTTCTTAATAGATTTTGGTCGCAAGATAAGCAGGAGAATTTAAGAGTTAAAATTATGTTAGGTAGGCCTTATGCTGGAAACATAAGAGAAATACATAATTACGTAATGAGGTTGTACCATCAAACTCAATTTTTGGACCCACCTATGCCTATGGAAACTTTCACAAGGCATATTGTGAAACAGTTACCAGATGAATTAAGGTTAATTATATTAGCTGGTAATTAGAGAGTCTGAGTGAACTTGAAAAAATTATAATGGACTGGCAGGAAAGCCAAAGACATATAAACGAATCAAATAGAGGTATAGATAATAGGAATAGACCATTTTTTGAAGAAAGGAATAGACATTTTAATGAGAATAGACCTTCATTTAATCAGAATAGGCCTTTTAACAACAATGGAAATAGGAACTTTAGAGAACAGAATGATAATAGGCAAGGTAATTATAATGGTCAGGGGAGATTTCAGAATAGGCCTCCTATGAACGGTTCAGCACAGATGAATCAAGGAGTAAATGGACAGGGACGTCCTAATTTTAATGCTAATCCACAAGAACAACGTAAGGAAAACGAGAACAGGCAATAGTGCGATCGGCTGGTAGGGTATTGCCTAAACAGGTAAAGCCGAAATTAGAGTTAGATAATAAAATTTTGACCACATATATACGTAATAATGATAATAAATGCAATGATAATAATAATATTAATGTAGAAGGTAATAGTATGTTAATAGATGAAAGTAATTTTTCTGATATTAAGACAAAACCAATAAAAGGAGATATAATTGAAATAGAAATTGAGATTTTTGATAAAAAATACAAATGCATAGTAGATTCTGGTTCTGAAATCACTGTGATAAATGAGAATATTTATCAAGAATTGTTATCATTAAGTAAAGAAAAAGTTATGGAGTTACCTGTATCAAATTTGTTGATAATGGGGGTAACTGGAACTAGAAGTAAACGAATTTCAAAACAAGTGTGTTTTGAGGTTAGAATAGAAAATCAAACTTTATTAATGAATTTTTTGGTAGTAAGTGGGTTGAATTTAGAAATTATAATGGGATGTGACTTTTTGAAAGAATATAAAGCTAAATTGGATTTTGAAAACAAATTAATAAAATTTAAAAATGAAAATTTTGAAATTGTGACAAAATTCATTAATAAAAAAGAAAATATGTATATTTGTGGTCTTAAAATTTGTAAAACAGATAATTGTTCTATTTTTGAAGAAACAGAAATGTTAAATACTATTGAAGCTCAGATAGAAGATACAGTGTATTCCTTTTACAATGAAGCACTGCATGAGGAAAATAATTGGGATGAAAATTTTGAATTAGAATGGGAATCAAAATTGAAAGATGTTATTATGGGTGCTAATTTGGAATGTGATGATCATAGACATAGATTGGGTACTGTTTTGAATTATTATAGGGATATTTTTTCGGATAAACCAGGTAAAATTAAAGGGTTTAAAGCAAAATTAAATATAAAACAGAATGAGCAGTTTGTTAATAAATCTTATGCGGTTCCTCATTCTAAAAGGGAGGCAGTAAATGCTGAGATAGAAAAAATGATTGCAAGTGACATTATTGAAAGTTCGTGTAGTCCTTTTTCAAATCCCTTAGTATGCGTCATAAAAAAGGACGGATCAGTAAGGTTGTGTCTAGACGCAAGACAGGTAAATAAATTAATCATTCCTGACAGGGAGGCTCCTGAGAACATTGATGATCTTTTGCAAAGATTTGAGGGGGTTAATTACATTAGTAGTGTTGATTTGGTTAGTGGGTTTTGGCAGATTGAACTTGATGAAGAATCTAGAAAGTATGTAGCATTCACTTTTAATGGGCGAAATTTACAATTTAAGAGATTACCTTTTGGTTTGAATATAAGTACATCGATGTTCAAGAAAGGGCTTAGCCATGTCATGGGTGTTGAGGTCCAATCATTTGCCGTCATTTACGTCGATGATATCTGCATAGCGTCAAGGACGTTTTATGAGCACATTGAACATTTGGCAAGATTATTTGAACGTTTGAAAGAATTCAATGTGACAGTTAAATTGAGTAAATCTAGTTTTTGTAAAAGGGAAATAAATTTTTTGGGGTATAATATTTCGAATTTAGGCATAAGGGCTGATGAAGATAAAATTAGAGTCATTGAGTCATTTCCAGAGCCAAGGAACTTAAAGCAATTGCAAAGTTTTTTGGGTCTGTGTAATTATTATAGAAAATTTAGATAAAACTATGCAGAATTAACGGCACAATTTCGACATTTACTGGGTAATAATGGTAAAAACAAAAAACAATGGATTTGGGGCGATAAGGAAAGAGATGTTTTTTCAAAGATTAAACAAGAATTTTTGAAGTGTATAATGTTAAAACATCCTAACTTTAATAAGGATTTTTATATGAGTACTGATGCGTCTGATATTGCCTTAGGTGTTGTATTATATCAGTTGGATGAAAATGGTGATAAGATGGTTGTATCTTTTGCTAGTCGTAGTTTGCAAGATTTTGAATTAAGGTATACTATTACTGAAAAAGAACTGTTAAGTATTGTATTTGGTTGTAAGAAGTTTAGAGGATATATTCTTGGAAATAGAACTATAGTTAAATCAGATCACAAAGCTCTTATGTTTCTACGTAATTGTAAACTTACACATGGTAGGTTATTAAGATGGATGTTATATTTACAAGAGTATAATTTAGAAATAGAATACTGTCCTGGGAAAGAAAACATTGCAGCTGACACGTTATCTAGGATTAGTGATAAGGAAGTTATACGTAAAAATGAAGAATTTGTATTGAAAATTTTAAATTCTAAATTAGAGAAACAATGGAAATTTAGAGATAATGAAATCAAGAAAATGTTTGAAAATTTAAGTATAGAACAACAAAATGATGTTAAATTAAGAGATATAATTGAACAATTAAAAAATAAGGATCAGAATTATAGTAAGTTAAAGAAATTTTTTATCATTTATAAAGATGTGCTTTTTCAAAAATATAATGTTTTAGATAATTACAAAATT
>JAGFPH010008224.1:2043-12645 GCA_018207615.1 Philaenus spumarius
AAAACGAAAATTTGTGAATTTTTAAACAACGATAACTTTTGAATGCGTCGTCCGATTTTCATTTTCAATAAAGTATCGGAAGTAACAATTGTTTGAGATTTTTAGTACTAATATGAAATGGGGTGAGTGGTTTTATCCAAGCAAACAAAATATAGGATAATCTCCTGTATTTATTTTGTTGTTTTATGACCTTATACCAATGAATACTTAAAAGTTAAGAAGCGCAGGTCCTGTATACTAAATTCCAATAGATTTTTCTAACTTGAAGCTGTAGTTCAGCAATGAACCGCGAGGAAGCGCTGGCAAACCATTTAACTCGCGTTGAAGTGCGAAAGAGCGCGAGATACAATGTTTTCTTCCCCTCTCTCTCTGGTAGGGAAGACCGGGGCAAGATGACGAGCGGGGTAAGATGACTAATGTCATGTTTTGAAAAATTGGTAATTGGTAGCAGCACCGTGTACGTAGCATGGTGGCTCACCACATGACAGGAATATAAAATACTTGCAGCTATTTTATTTCATATTATGTGAAACAGTCCAAGAAGGAAACACGTTTTTATTGATGTCTGATGTTATTTTTGTCATTCAGGAAATAAGCTTTTAGTCAAACAAAGGTAAGTTAAATCAAATAATGTTTATATTAATTTGAAGGTAGTTACATATCCTACATTTATGTGGTATTATTTTTTTAATTGCTAAATATTTTTAGACTGCATAACCTAAAACATTTGTATAGTGTAACTCGGGGCAAGATGACGGGGGCAAGATGGCGACCTCGTCATCTTGCCCCGGGCTTATTTATTTCATTTTTATTTATTGTTTTTCTAAAGGATATAATGAATATTACTTTGGTAAACGGTAATGATCTACTTCACAAATTGTGTAGGGATAGTAATACTAACAAAACAAATATACATTAAAGCTTAATATAGGCTAACACTTGAAAATTTTCAAAACTTCAGAACGACTTTTCAATAATTTTTTTCTTTGTAGATGGTACGAAACTATAAAAAGAGTCTACACGAGGAGATTGGAACCTAGATAATATAAATAAGGCAATTATAGAAGTAGAAGAAGGAAGAATGTCATGTCTTGGAGCTTCAAAAGAATTCAATGTTCCGGAACCAACCTTAAGACGTAGAGTGAAGAATTCTGAAGAGGTAGGCCTAACTAGTATTATTCAGACATAATTGTAACCATATTTTCTCCATTACATCTATATTTTAAATATAATAACCTCCCACAATTAGGCTATATAGTCTATTCAAGTTTTAAATTGTTGCAGGAGCAGCCTATTCATCTAGGAAGATTTAGAATTGTTTTCAACGAGCAAGAACTCAAGGAACTGAAGGCTTACTTAACTGAAATGGACTTAAGGTTTTTTGGATTGACCAAAAAGCAATGCAGATCTCTCGTTTTTGAATACTAAACCAAACCATACTGAATTTCGTATTAATTTTTTATTTCTTTTATGTGATTGTCAACTTGCCCCATATAAGGGGCAAGATGACTAATATGTAATAGTTTTTTCAAGGACTGAAAAAATTAAGAAATTATCTTTTATATTAGGTTATTTTATTGGTTTTAGAAAGAGTAGGAAGTAATCTTCCTATTTATATTGTTATTGTTATACAAACTAAAACTAACTTTATAGGATTTTCAAAAATAAAAACTCTTAACGTCGTCATCTTGCCCCGGTCTCCCCTACGTGGCAACCAGACAAAGCGAGAGCTACACTTAGTATGTCGCACTCTCTCGCTCTTGACCGCGCACAAAATGGTTTGCCAGCGCTGCGTCGCGGTTCATTGCCGTACTAGAACTTCAAGTTAGAAAAATCTATTAGAATTTAGTACACAGGACTTGCGCTTCTTAACATTAGAGTATTCATTGCTTATACTAGTCTAGTTGCACTACAAAATCGATCGAAATTTAAAATACAATAAAAGTATCCGGTTAAATCCGCTTTTACCGTTTGTACAGCTTCTGGTCTGAGGGCGACGGTCGAGGTGCAAACTCGCTAAGCGAAGCAGCCCATAATCTAAGGTAACAAGCTGAACGAAGCAGCGCGTGAGCTATGGCGGAGGCAGATGTGCCAATTCTAATAATATATTTCGTACAGGCAGCTAGCTATTCAGCGCCTTCGTGAGTGGACCAATTGCCCAAATATTTGGCTGAAAAACATATAAACTTAATTTTGGATATTTGCTCAGTGGACCAGCTGCGTGATCGAATTATTGACAGTTTCAGCTTTGGGGTTATTGTTAATCCTACACCTTTACAAAATAGACAAATTACAGAGTATATAATTCGACCACGCAGCTGAACCGCTGACGTGAATTGAGAAAATTTCCAACATTAAGTTTATACGCCTATGTTTTAGGGTTTTAACCAAAAATTTAGGAAATAGGTCTATTCACGACGGTGCTGAATAGCTGCAAAATGGTTCGCACACCATTCCGCATATTGGGAGTATCTTCAATACACAAAGCATTGCGTGCTTCGCTCGCCATTCCGAATATTTGGAGAATCTTCAACATACAAAGCATTGCGTGCTTCGCACGCCATTCCGTATATTGGGAGTAACTTCAACACACAAGAAATTGCGTGCTTCGCACGCCAACCCCAGAATTGGGAGTATCTTCAACACACAAGACATTGCGTGCTTCGCACGCCAACCCCCGAATTGGAAGTATCTTCAACACACAAAGTATTGCGTGCTTCGCACGCCAACCCCCGAATTGGGAGTATCTTCAATACACAAAACATTGCGTGCTTCGCACGCCATTTCGAATATTGGGAGTATCTTCAATACACAAAACATTGCGTGCTTCGCACGCCATTCCGAATATTGGGAGTATCTTCAATACACAAAGCATTGCGAGCTTCGCACGCCAACCCCCGAATTGGGAGTATCTTCAACACACAAAGCATTGCGTGCTTCGCACGCCAACCCCCCGAAGTGGGAGTATCTTCAATACACAAAGCATCCACCACATGGCTTCACCACATGGGTACTTCTATGGTACTTTACGTTTTGATCAATTTTGGGGGAACCAAGCGAGCTATAAGGTCGGGTAAAAATACAAAATGTGCAGAATAACATTAATTGTAAAAAAAATTCAAAAACAAATTCATTCTAGTAGGAAAAATCGCAAAAAATAGTTACTGTCGGTAAAAAAACGTGCTTCCGATTGTTGGAATTTTTGGCCGAGCGACGCGCGACGTAAGCTAGACAACCAACATATTATGTACCAAATTTGAACCAAATCGGACTTAAAATGCGGCCGCTAGAGTGCGAACACACACACACACACACCCACACGCACACGCACACATATATATATGATATTTAATGACACCCAAAAACGTGTTCTGGGGACTATGATCGGTGCTCATTTGCTACTCCCGACCTTGGGTCTTACCATAAGGCCCACTGCAATAGCTCATTTTTCCTATGGAAATTCGCTAATAAACGGTACTAGAAACTGGCACATACTTTCTCACAAACATTATTTAAATTACTAAACAGATTCACTGTGACTTCATAATTGTATTAAAATAGGAGAGGGAATGTATCAAAGTTAATGTATTAAAGTAACTAATATATATTATTATTATTAGCTAGAGAGAAAACTATTCGATCGATTTCGAACAAATTTGCACCAAACATGTCAATTAGGCCTATATAGATGCACGAAAAAATATTTTGAAAAATGTTGAAAAACAACCCCCTTTTTGGCCAAAAACCCCCAAAAATTAGTTATTACTCTATTAGCTATACGAGCACTTTTAGAAAGATGCAGTTTTCTGCATATATATGGTAGGGTACATTAAAGGCTACAAATAAGCCAAATTTTATCAAAATCGTTGAGCCGTTTTTTTAATAAAAAATAATAACCGATTTTTTTTGTTTTTTTACCACCAAAAAGGGGTTGTTTTTCAAAAATTTTCAAAACCTTTTTTCGTGCATCTATACAGGCCTAATTGTCATGCCTGGTGTAAATTTGTTCGAAATCGATCGAATAGTTTTTTCTCTAGCTTTGAAAAAAAAAAAAATTTTTGGACCCGTCCCAAAATGGATATTTCCACAAAAATCTCAACATCGATTTTTTTTTGCGATCACTATACTTTCTCTATACTATGGTATAGTGAGAAAGTAAAATGCATCTATACTAATATTATAGAGGTAACATTTGTTTGTTTGTATGTAGGGGGTAATCTCTGGAACTACTGAAACGATTGGAAAAATAGTTTTACTAATAAAAAGCTACACTATCCCTGAGTAACATAGGCTGTAGGCCTAATTCATTTTCATAAAAACATTTTTTATTTCAATATTTGTAAATTTAGTCGGAAAATACTTTAGGTTAGGCCTAGACTGATGAACCAACACATGTATTTACATTTTTTACCATAGCAACCAATTGAATACAATAACAGATAAATCAGCTGCTTGCTCCAATATTTCCGTTAACAGCTGATTTCAAACTTTGAAGCAATTATTTCTAATTTTTAGGTGAGGTTTTTATTAAAGTGTAGACCTGAACCTTGCCGGTTTTTTTTTTTTTGTGTTTAACGTCGTACTGTTTTGCACTTAAGGCTATAACTGCTGTTATAAAATACGAAATAATTTCATTTGAACATATAACATTATTTACCTTCTTAGTTTTGGGATTATTATTAATCCTATTACTTTTATTATAAAGAAAACATAACATGATTATGTGTATAGAAGCACGCAGGGGTTGCTCCTAGTCTACACTAATATTATAAAGAGGTAAAATTAGTGTCTTTGTTTGTTTGTAGGGGGTAATCTCTGGAACTACTGAACCGATTGAAAAAATAGTTTTACTAATAACAAGCTACACTATCACTGAGTAACATAGGCTATAATTCATTTTGATATTAAAACCTTTTTTATTTCTACATTTGTAAATTTAGTTGGAAAAAATCTTAGGTTAGGCCTAGACCGATGAGTCATCACATGTACATACATTTATTACCATATCAACCAATTGAATACAATAACAGATAAATCAGCTGCTTGCTCCAATATTTCCGTTAACAGCTGATTTCAAACTTTGAAGAAATTTTTTAAATTTCTAACTTTCAGGTTAGGTTTTTATTAAAGTGTAGACGTGAGCCTTGCTGCTTCTTTTAACCTTTATTATAACTGCTGTTATAAAATATACGAAATAATTTGATTTGATCTTTTAACATTATTTCCCATTTTAGCTTTGGGGTTATTATTAATAATATTATAAAGACGTAAAATTTGTTTGTATGTAGGGGGTAATCTCTGGAAATAAAGAATTGATTGAAAAATAGCTTTACAAATAAAAAGCTACACTATCCTTGAGCAACATAGGATAGAATTAATTTAGATTTAAGGATTAAAACAACCTCTAAAACAATATATATTAATTATTAAAGTTTTCTTAAGGGTCGGCCATGTTGGCTGACACTCCATAACACCAATGTTAAATTAAAATCCAAATTTTTCCTTAGTTTTTGATCGGAAAATTATAAACGACTAGGGGAGACCCCTGCGTGCTCCGCACGCCAACCCCCAATGGTACCTTCTAAAAACATAAATGTTATGTTTTATTTATAATAAAGGTGTAGTATTAATAATAACCTCAAAACTAAGGTGGTAAATAATGTTAAATGTTCAAACCAAACTATTTCTTATATTTTATAAAAGCAGTTAATAATGGTTAAAAGAACCAGCTAGGCTAAGGTTTACACTTTAAAACCCTAACCTAAAAGATGGAAATACAAAAATAATTGCTTCAAATTTTGAAATCAGCTGTTAATGGAAATATTAAAGCAGCTATATTATTTGTTATTTTATTCAATTGGTTGCTATGGTAATAAATGTAAAAACATGTGTTGATTTATCATTCTAAACCTAACCTAAGATTTTTTTCTGACTAAATTTACAAATATATTGAAATAAAAAAAGGTTTTTACCGAAATTAATTATAGCCTATGTTACTCAGGAATAGTGTAGCTTTTTATTAGTAAAACTATTTTTTCAATCGGTTCAGTAGAGCCAGAGATTACCCCTTACATACAAACAAACAAACAAACAAACAAACAAACTTTACCTCTTTATAATATTAGTATAGAAGATATGCCATTTTAAAGCTATGGTCAATATGCATGCAAAAGTCTTTTTCAAAACTAAGAAAAATATCGCATATATTATTTCTCAAGACTATTTTTTTGTCGGTACGCCATAACTTCCTTAATACATCATCAAATTACATGAATGAGGCATCATTTTAAAGCTTTCCTTAACCGCTACACGGTAAAAATAGACAAACAGCTTAAAATTCATGTTTTAATAACAAAAATTGATTTAAAAAACTTTTATATTATACTCTGTATGTTATACTCTGTTTTATTTATAATATGAATATCCAGTAAAATACTCAAGAACAAATTGCTTTGAATTCAAAATGCCTGAAAAACATAAACATAATATTGTATCATACAATGCAGAAAACTCTCACTGATGTATTCTATACAGTTTTGTATAAATGTCCACAAGCAATGTTGTTGTGTTAGGTTTTTTTTGTATAAACAACTACAGAATTTTGAAAAGGCTTGACTTAAACGGTTGAGCCTAGAATAGATATAATATATAGAAATAAATCGAAATAATTAATCGACTGCGTTTTGTTTTCTATATAAAGATTTACAGATGTGACAAACGGTCATTTTCCCCAATACTGTATTCACAACTAATCTAACGGTACCAGAAACTGGCACATAATTTCTCACAACCATATTTAAATTATTAAACAGATTCACATTATTGTAGGAGAGGTGATTTTAAACTAGGAGATTAACTAATAAATATTATTATTAGCTAAAGATAAAACTATTCGATCGATTTTGAACAAATTTGCACCAAACACGTCAATTAGGCCTGCATAGATGCACGAAAAAATGTTTTGATTTTTTTTTAAAACAACCCCCTTTATGGCCAAAAACTCCCAAAAATCACTTAGGCCTATTATCGCATATATTATTTCTCAAGACTTTTTTTTTGTCGGTACGCCATAACTTCCTTAATACATCATCAAATTACATGAATGAGGCATCATTTTAAAGCTTTCCTTAACCACTACACGGTAAAAATAGACAAACAGCTTAAAATTCATGTTTTAATAACAAAAATTGATTTAAAAAACTTTTATATTATACTCTGTATGTTCCTAATGAAAGGCGCCATCTACTAACCATCTGTTTAACTAGCATGACAGCTGTTAGTTAGATTGTTTACACTGTAAGATTGTATAGGGAAACTGTTATTTATAAACCAATGTAAATAAACAAACTTAATTAACTGAATTAAATCAACGTGTTAAATCAGGTAAATGTAGGCCTACTCCGAACTTGCGAAATATTCGCACGGGTCAGCTAGTTTTGTTTATTATTTATTAATAATTTAAAACATTGTTTTTTAATATTTTTTTTGTCACTATTAATTATAGCGAAAAACTACTAAGCCATTCGCATGAAGAATTTCGTCCCTAAGAGTTTGATATATTTTTTTTAAACGCTATTTGAACAATTGCGGGTTTTAAATGGATTTAGGCTGAGCAATGTCCGTGTAACCTACCGCCGCTATAGGGTGATTTTAAATATTTTTTACGTTCTAACTATTAATTATAGCGAAAAATTACCAAGCCATTTGGATGAAGAATGTTGTCCCCAAGAGTTTGTTATTTAAAAAAAAACGCTATTTGAATAATTTCGGGTTTTAAATGGATTTAGGATGAGCAATGTCCGCGTAACCTACTACCGCTATTGGGAGTCGCAGGTTGTTTTCTGTTTTACTAGAGCCGACCCTTAAAGCTAGAGAGCTGAAATTTTGTACATTTATTTCTTACAAGATACATAGAAAAAATAAACTATTTTTGCATTTTGTCGCGTGCTGCTAAGGGGTGAAAATGTGATAACAACCCCTGAAACAATAAAAATTAATTGTTATATTTTTCTTAAAGTTAGTGAGCTGAAAATTTTTATATTTATTTCTTACAACATACATAAAAAAAGTATCTTGGATTGACATTTTGTCGCGTGCTGCTAAGGGGTGAAAATGTAGTAAAAATTTGGATTGTTATACTTTTTTTAAAGCTGGAGAGAATAAACCCTTAATAAATTAAGGAGTTTAAAAATAAGAAACCACTATGTTACACCCTAATTGAAAGAAATAAGACATATTAGAATTTAGTGGTAAGGCCTATTTATATAAAATAACCTGTTTGCATTTGCTTCGACGCGAGTCACCGCGGGGGTTGGCGAGCGAAGCGATTAGGGGGCGGAGCCCTCTAGTTTAATAATAAAGTGTGAAGGCGTTCTAGTTACTGTCTGACTGTGATATTATTAGTCACAAGTGTTCAATAAAAACTTAATTAGTCGTTTATTGCTCGAGTGTAGACAAAATGGCGTCGACTGTACAATGTGGGGACTCCCCCGACCTGTTATAAACGGGGTGATAAAAATGAGTCAGACTGTAGTGAAGTAGGTCGAGCACAAAGGGTCAATAAGTCTTGAGTTGAGAACTATATAATATGGTGGCTGTAATATGTTCATTTAGAGAAGGTTGGTGTTGAATCTATATTGCGTTGTTAGCTGTGGTCACTGGCTTCGCTCGGGTTATGGATCTACAGAGAGGCAAATTTTACTATTCCCATAAGTATATTTTTAAAATTCTAGGGAGACCCTAGAGTGCCACCAACCTCCCTCTCGATTTAATTTTGGAATCAGACCACCCAATGTACAGCGACTGAACCAAATGAGGTAAAGCCTTCGTTGTAACTTAAACCCCCCTATTCGACCTTAGAGAATTCAGTAAAAATATTTTCTAATCTCAAAAATGCCCCAAAAGGGATTTTTTTTAAGGGGGGGGGTGTCGTTTTTGGGAAATTTTCAAATGTAAAGGTAGGTCGAGCGATAGCTCATTTTAAAGGTTCACTGATCATTTTTGAAAAAGTTTTAACTTATTTTAGGTTATTTCTTACCGTTTCTAACCATTTATCTCTAAACGTTTCAAAATGGCGCCTGGGAACTTATTTCCCAATAATATTTATCGCTCATTACTCAATGAAATTTGCCATTTTGGGGTTGGATGGTAGGGGTGTGTACTTAATTGTCAAATTATACTTTTTTATAAAATAATTTTTAAAATTCATTTCAATTTTTGAATGGAACAGCAAGTTATAAAAATAACGAACACGAAAACGTGTTGTGTGCTGTGAAAGGGAAGATTGGCCTCGTTTTGTTTGAAATACAATTGCAGTTAAAACATAAGTGTAAAAACTAAAACAGTATATCAATCACTTGCACTCCAACAATAACCTACTATTTAATTTGTTTCGGAAGGTTTACAGACGCACAAACCGCATGAAACAGTGTGGGGGGGGGGGGGGGGGGGGTATAAACATTTTGCACGGGTGGTCTGTATAGGTAAATAAAACTGCTCATGCGTAAGTGATAATTAATTTGGGGATGTATATTATTTGGTAAAGAACCAAAAGACTTGGCGTTTCTCATAAGATCCATTTGCAACAAAGGCCTAGCACTATATTCATAATATAAAAACTATACAACGTTAATAAAATTTGACCAAAACGGGACAAAACTGTGTCCGGAAAAGGATTCGTCTGGACCACGGAACAGAACTTCTTAAAGTGGGACTGTTCTATTGGGAACTGGACTGTCACCTTAAGGGTCGGCTCTAGTAAAACAGAAAGCAACCTGCGACTCCCTATAGCGGCGGTAGGTTACGCGGACATTGCTCATCCTAAATCCATTTAAAACCCGCAATTATTCAAATAGCGTTTTAAAAAAAATACCAAACTCTTGGGGACGAAATTCTTCATGCGAATGGCTTGGTAATTTTTCGCTATAATTAATAGTTACAACGTAAATAAATATTAAAAGTCAATGTTTTAAATTGTTAATAAATATTAAACGAAATTTTTTTCTTAGTTTTTAAAAAGCCATTTGCATGCATATTGACCGTAGCTTTAAAATGACATATCGTTTATAATTTTCCGATAAAAAATTAAGGAAAAATTTGGATTTTAATTTAACATTGGTGTTATGGAGTGTCAGCCAACATGGCCGACAGCTAGAGCCAACCCTTAAGTATAGGTATGCCAAGTTTCGTTGTATTATATAAAATGGTAAAAGCGCAATCAATATTAAGCCCTTTTGTTCACTAAGGTTTGTGGCGCAATTTAGGTGTGACCCTTAGCGAACAATTTTCGGCACTGAGGTATGAAGCGCAATTTCAGCGCGACCCTTTGCGAACCCATTTGGGAACTAAGGTATGAGGCCCAATTTCGGTGACCCTTAGTGAACCCTCTTTTGAACTAAGGTATGAGGGGAAATTTCGGTGTGACCTTTAGCGAACCCTTTTGGGCACTAAGATATGAGGCGCAATTTCGGTGTGTCCCTTAGCGAACCTTTTTGGGCACTAAAATATGAGGCGCAATTTCGGTGTGACCCTTAATGAACCCTTTAGGACAGTGAGGTATGAGGCGCAATTTCGGTGTAACCTTTACCGAACCCTTTTGGGTAC
>JAGFPH010008224.1:21033-31217 GCA_018207615.1 Philaenus spumarius
AAACCCTTTCTTAGTGAGCACCTATGGCCCTAGAGGAAGCTACATACTAAATTTCATTCCAATCCATTCGGTAGTTTTGAAGAAGTCGTTTTTTAATAACTTTGATCCTTCCAAACCCCCCCTAAAATTTTGAATTTTTTCAAACCCTGTCTTAGTGAGCACCTGTGGCCCTAGAGGAAGCTACATACCAAATTTCATTCCAATCCATTCGGTAGTTTTGAAGAAGTCGTTTTTTAATAACTTTGATCTCCCCAAACCCCCCCTAAAATTTCGAATTTTTTTCAAACCCTTTCTTAGTGCTCATCTATGGCCCTAGAGGAAGCTACATACCAAATTTCATTCCAATCCGTTCGGTAGTTTTTGAGAAATCGTGATGAGTGAGTCAGTGAGTCAGTGGGTTTTGGCTTATATATATATAGATAACATTTATACTACTTATAGTTACTACCTTGCCACTACTAAGGTAATATTTTTTTAACTTGAAGAAGAGAGGGTGTCCCGTCCCTCAAACGGGTTTTTACCAAATTCAAATACATCCACTTTGGTATAACGCGAGTTCCCCTTGTTCAGTTGGTTGTATGGTTTTTTGGTGATATTTGTGTGTAAACTGTAAACTCAGTGTACCGATTATTGGTTTTTCTTTCAAATAGTTCATAAATAATATTGTATGGGGAGTAACGAAATGGTTTTCGAATTTATTTATTGGAATTGAATTTATTACAAGGACAAATTTCTACCAATAAATAAAACAAATGTTAAAATTTTATTTAAATCTAGTTTCGAGCATTTTGAGTTTAATAAACTAGGTAATATAATAATATATAATATAATTATTGTTTCTCCTTTGTGCCTGGTTGGTGATAATAATGTGTTGTAAATGCGGTGGAGTGTCCAGAAAAAACGCATATTATGATTTTATTTTATTTCACCATTATCGAAGTAAATTTCAACTTCATCTTCAAAAAGTAATTCAAGCAAATTATGGGCGATTTTTCAAAGTTAAAATGTTGCTCTTGAAACTGGTAAATACAAAAATGTTTATACATCACACATACATTTTTTTCTGGACACTGCACCACATTTACAACAAATTACTATACTTAATTATATACCTTAAAGTTTACTTTTTCCTATAAACAGCTGTGACAAATCTTGTAAAGTGAAAGTGTATATATGTTTAGTTTGTTTTTTATATTTCAGAATAAGGACTTTGCTGTTGCATCTTTTAAAGTTAAATGTCCACTGATCCATCCAAATAAAGTAATTAAAAAAATTTGGAAAACGGTTGACCCTAAAGGCCATCCATGTAACTTCCCGCTAAGTTTAATTACAACAAACACTATTATTGGAAATTTTGAACTGCCATAACTTTTGAATGAATCAACCGATTTTTATGCGATTTGCGGCAATCGATGCAGTTTTTTAAGTCCATTGAAAGAATCAACAACAAAAATTTTTCAGATGAAAAGTTTCGGAGAAATTGAGGAAAAACACTTTTTTTTATTTTCTTTTGTTCACGATATCTCGCGAATGAATCAACCGATTTTTATGCGATTTGCGGCAATCGATGCAGTGTTTCGAGTCCATTGAAAGAATCGACAACAAAAATTTTTCTGATTAAAAATTTCGGAGAAATTGGGAAAAACACTTTTTTTTATTTTCTTTCGTTCACGATATCTCACGAACGAATTAACCGATTTTGACCGGACTGGTAGCGATCGACGTCGCTTTTCAAGGTTAAAAGCTGATTAGATTTTGGAATTGATCGGTAGAGCCGTTTAAAAGTTATTTCCAAAAAAACCTGATTTGAAATTTTTTATTTCTTAGTTTTTTCGAAATTTCTCAGAACCTACCGGTCCAAATTAGTTGAAATTTTCAGGAAATCTAAGTTTGATGGAACTCTTTAGAACGCCGTTTGGCAGGATCCAATCGGTTAAGCCGTTCAAAAGTTATAAGCGGGTCACATACTTACATACACACACACACACACACACACAGACAGGGTGACACCCTCTCGGGAGTGGTCAGGGAAGATTCTTAGGACCTCAAAACGTCGAGATCTGATGAATAGGCCTACTCGATTTTCGAAAAACGGGGTGAAACCAATAACTTCCCGATTTTAGAAAATTTTCAATTTTCTTACTAGCGGGAAGTTAAAAAGGTATTACTATTATTAACCCTCTGAGGATGATGACCATGTCATCGAAATGTACATAAGGGTAACGTATTAAACATAACTTACAATTTAGTTGTTTAGTTATTATTTTTGTTCCTTGTTTTGTGGTTCGGGGTTTTTATTTGAATCAGTATTACTATTATGTTTACTTTCATTCATATGCCGTTTATGGAGAGAACTAAGGTAATAGTTTAGATCAAATTTGCTCGGTAGCTGTAGATTTACCGGAGGGGCGGAGGGTACCCCTTAATCCCTTACTTCCCTGTATGCCACCCCTCCCCCCTTAGAAAAAAATCATATGGGCGCCCATTCCGATAAAGGTCATCAGAACAAGTTTTGGTTGTATCATTAAAGTTTGTGTACGAATATTATGTATACATATATTTTATGTCCGATATGGTCCAAATTTGGTCGCTCGGACGAGTTCATCAGCCGAACAAATACAACAACCGGTTGTACGGTTTTTTGACCAGAAGTAAACAAATTTTGGAGATTCTTGTACTGGAATGAAGCAATACGTATACCTAAAAGATTATTCTGCAGATTTTGGATTCGTTTTTTCCACGACCTTGAAGCCCGTCTGGTCCCCCCAAAATCGATCAAAACGTAAAATTCCGTAAAAGTACCCGGTTCACATCCACGTGGGTAATTTTACCGTGTGTAATACGATCGGTTGTATTATTTGGGGTTAGGTTAGGTTAGAAGACTGCAGTCACTGACAGGACGCAGGGACAAAAATAATTCCCTTTTTTTCCCCCCAGTCCCGTAGCTACTACCTGGCCGGGCGCTCGGGGCAATTTCAGCATTTCTAGTCTTGCGAGGCGACCCTTCCTAATCCTCTTTAACGAGCGGGGCAGTTTCATCGTTTCAAAAGTACCCAAAATATCGGGGCAGTTTTACTACGCCCAAAATAATAATAAAACTTGTTAACCCTTAAAGCGCCACACTCACTTATGAGCTGGCAGTACATTGAGTGTAATCAAAAGCAATGAATGGAAAAACAAACATAGTTTTCCTAAATGTACCTAGTCTAAAAATAATTATTATTACGTCTCAAAATACTCATCAGGATGGAGGTTTACTGTATTTGCAATATACTCTACTTTATTTAGAATATTATATCTACAACTCACTAAAACACACCAAGAATAACTAGTAGGGAGACTTGCACAGTACCGGACACTGCCCAGTACCGGACAGCGCATGTTTCTTAAAGATGCCAATAGATGGCAGATAGATGAAATATTCCACACAAAGCCCTTTATTACTTAAAGTCGTTGTACAGTTATTAGATTTGTCGCGCCAATTTTGTCTGAGTAATTCGCGAAAAAGGTGTTTTTGTCCAGATGGGTGCTTCCCGACGATAGATTTCAGCTTCTGTTCTGTGAGACTTGGTGAATAGAATGAGTTTAACTATTTTTTGTGTCAACTCCACTTTCATACTGAATAGGAAGCAGTAAGTGAATTTTAATTTAAAACGTTAGTTTAAGGTTATGAATTTAAATACTTCCCCTCCTTCATTTGCTCAGTACAGGACAGACAACACTTTCCCAGTACCGGACACTAAAAATATTGTGTTAGACCCTTCAAAGCTGCGTACTATGAAGCCTGTCCTATATGGATGAACAAATCAATATATTTCGGGTTTGATTAGGACAGCTTTTACGGCTATATGCAGGATGCAGCTTTCAAAGTCTGGTTTTTCAAGTACTGGGCTCTAACCGTTGAAGAAGGACGTATTTATAGGTTTGGGCTACCTTGCTGCATCTCATTTCACTCAAGTCAATGAAACTCTCACAAGATCCACAGTTTCCGTGACCACAAATCCTACTCCCGAGGACTGAAGAACCAGTAACAGTGACTGCAGAAGAGAATGTAACCCCAGATGGCTCAATATTTGCACCAATTCCTTCATGTTCAACACCAGCCTCCCAGCCTTGCAAGACGTCAACTTCAAGTGTTGCCCCAATGAAAGCCACACAAACATCTTCGGCTACTACAAACACTTCTCGCTACTTTGGTTGACCTGGAGGCTTCATGTCTCATTCATTTCAAGTTGTGACCAATTGGATTTTTCTCAGCACAGATGAGGCTAGATAAAAAGTCATTCAGAGAAAGAGGAAAAGTGAAAAAAGTGAGATTTTAACTGGAAGTTCTTACAAATATATGCTAGAGAAGAAAGTAAAGGAATCAGATGAACAGATTAAAAAAGTAGCAATGAGAAAATGAAAAAATTACAATGTTTTATATTAGCAAAGGGGAGAAAACCAAACAACTTGAGTTGCGAGTGAAACATAAAAATATTGGGCCTACGAAGAAAACTTCACTTTAAAACTAACGTCCTAAAGAAGGATACCAACACAGAAATGAACTCCAACAACCAAATAGTGTTAAATGAGTGCATAATTTGTAGAGACAAAAGAAGAAGATTTTATACAGTGCACATCTTGCAAGCGGAGGGCAGAAATTGCTTGCATAGATCAAGAAAATCTCATTTATTACAATTGCGAAAATTGCTCATAACTTATTGTCATTAACATTACTGAATTTTTTATTATATGTTGTATTTGATTAGAATGAAATATAAATTAATAAAATTTACCATCACTTATAAAATAACAACTACTTATCTTAATAATAAATGATTTTTGAAAGTGTCCGGTACTGGGCATATGTTTTTGACAGTTGTCATTATTTGATACTTTTTCATTTGTTCATTTCATTCTCTTTATTATTGTTTTTTGTAAAAGTGTTAATTTTTAGTTATAAATAAACCTTTGAACTATTTATTGTTGCAATTTTATTTTGTTACAATACATATAGAAAAAGTTATTGTCAAAAAACCTAAGGTGTCCGGTACTGTGCAAGTCTCCCCTAGGTCTGTGAACAGTAGACCTCGCTCGTTGAAATAACAAATGTGGTTTTGAGCTTAGGTTAAAAATAGTGCGCCAGTAAGGAAGTAAGCACAAGGTTTAGCCAGTGAAACATTATTTTGCAATTCCCGCGATTCTGGGATTTCTAGTTCTCGTTTTTTTCTTTTCTTCAGCTTTAACTGATAAAGATTTTCTTTTAGAGGCATTTTGTTTTATTTAGGTTAATAATGCGTAAGATAGCTAAAAATATCAAGTTATAGAGTGACAACATATAATTAAATATTTACATACTTAAATAACTAAAACTTAACAATGTATTTACAGTTCCATAACTTCCATATCATATTCCAATATTAGAAATAATGAAAAAAAAACGATGTTAAAACGTCGTGATAGTGTTCTCAACTTTATTCTCAACCCATGTACCAATACTTCCCACGGTGTTCAACGGCCATTTTTTGTATGTCCTTTATCGCCGAGCGGTTTCATTTGTTTCATCTAATTTTGTAATTCAAGTAAAGCTAAGTCAAATACTTTTATGAAATTTACAATGATAATTTACAAGTATTCAGTTTAATTCTTTGATTTATTCTCTACACTTTCTTATTATTATATACCATTTTTTGCAAAGGATATATTCCTAAATTACTATTAAAAACAGACCTAGTTTTGTTAGCAGTCTTGTAGTAGGAACATAAAAACTAGTGTTTTCAAAATAAGAAATTTGAAATTGATAAATATTTTTATATAATTGTATTTAGAACTAAATTACGAAACGTTTTTACATTTATGAAAAAAATTAAATAATTTTTACTAATTTTTATGTAGGCCTAAAGTTGAACTTTTTCCTTTCGTTAGTGAACATGCTAATAACTAATAAATGTTTCTTGATCTAATAACTTTATTAATTTTACTTCAATAATTTTGTTACTGGCATATATGAATTCTTTGAACCTTTATCTACAAAAAAAGCTACGCAGCACTTTTGATTTGGTTTAGAATAAACGTATAAAAACATGGTTGAAATACAAAAACTTGGACGATTTTTAACAAATTTGAAGTTTACGGCCATTTTGTGAGCTTACCGTTAGAGATACGAAAAAAATCAAGAATACAATTTTGTTTAAAATTTAATTTGCATTTAGCAAAATGCTATTAGTTTTTAAATTCGACTTACGGTTAAGCCACAAACTGGCTTTGGAAAAAAGCTTACACTGAGAGAAACGGTCCGGCCGCCATTTTTATTTTATTTAAGGGGTTAAAAATGAAAAATGGAAAAAACCTTATATATACATGGCTCGGCCTAGGAATAAGGAACATTTATGCAAAAAGTCATCAAAATCGGTCAAGGCGTTTGGCCGTAATCGTGGGACAGACACACAGACATACAGACGATATGCCGAACGGTCGAGTTAAAACGGAGACCTCGCTTAGCTCGGTCAACAAATTAAATAATAAAACAAATAAATGTACCGAACATAACGGTATGAGAGGACAACGTAATATAACAAAACAATATTTGGCTAGCTGAACAGCTGACTGAGAAGCGATAATTGAATCCGTTGCTATGGAAACCCACAAGCGAACGTCAAATCAACAACACCGTCTTACCGAAATCAGCGGTGTAAACAAATGAAAAGTACAGCGACTAGATAGAAACAGTACGGCCATATGAAAGCGGCCGCCATGTTTATCCTAAAAGTAATGTCATCTGTTCAGAATTATAATGTAAAGAATAGTGTTGTGTCTCTTTTTAATTATAAAAGAAATGACCTCTTTATTATTTCTTTTATAAACGGAAAAAACATGCGATTTAATTGTTACAGTTTGATACTTATATTAAAATTAAGTAATAAAATGCATTATTTATTTCTTCTTAAAAAGTGTATTCTGTTATTTCGTACAAAAAGATATAATAAAAACAGATAAGAATTTAGGATAAACATGGCTGCCGGCCAATAGGAAACAAGACCTCACTTGGCCGCACTGAATCTATCTAGTCACTGTAATGAAAAGAGCACCGTCCTTCATTCTAGAGGATATTTGGTGAATCACATGAGTCTATATGCAAATAAGTTGTATTTAGCGATTAAAGCAAGGGACGTGCCAGATTTAGGCGTAAGCGGTGCTTTAAAGGTATTTAGGTGGCATTTCGTATTCAACTCGTGCATTTATTCGTTTACGACGTGCTGGTGTCTAGGTTCATAAACTAGGGCGATTGGAACGTGCTGCTTTCTACAGAGTTTTTTTTGATATCCAAGCGGCTAAAGAAAGAACTGTTGTAACTTGAGATATAAAATTTATTTATAAGCAGATAAATTTTATAAAACCGGTCCCAGTTCTGTAACTGCAGTAATTGTTGCGATATTTGACCCAAAACGCAAAATTCGGTCTCAAAAAACATGTTTTCTGTAGGGTTTTAGTACATTAACTTTGTGAAGTGGCTATAAACCCACAAACGTATTAAACATGTCTTGTAGACAATTTATTTCTGAAGATATTTGTGTAAAATAGGCAAATAAAAAACCAAAAATTAAATAAAAAATCTCAGGAAAAGCTTATCTTTAAAAACAAATTAATGAATTATAAAATATAATATAACTTTTAAATACAAAATATAACGGTAGCTTAATTAAGAAAATGAAATGAGAAATAACAACAATGTGACCATGTTTACAAATAAAAGTATTAGCTGTTTATTAATAGTGAATTATTTACAATAATTGAATATCAAATTATTTGGTAACAAGTACAAAAAAAGGTGGATATTTTATAATTCATTAATATATTTTTAAAGATATGCCTTTTCTGAGATATTTTAATAATTTAATTTTTAGTTTTTTATTGACCTATTTCCCACGAATATCTTCAGAAATAAATTCTCTACAAAATATGTTTAGTACGTTTGTAGGTTTACACCCATTTCACAAAGTTAATATGTACTAGAACCCTAGAGAAAACATGTTTTTCGAGACCGAATTTTGTGTTTTGGGTCAAATATCGTAACAATTACTGCGGTTACAGAACTGGGACCTATTTCATTAGGTTTATCTGCTCATTTTACGTAAATTAAATAAAATTTTACACCTTAGCTAACGCCCTACATATTTCAAAATGGATTCGTTTCTGTGAGTAATCTGAAACACGGGTGAAATCTTTCGCCAGCTGTAAATCTCTAACGAAGCATTTCCTGACCTATGAATATATGAACGTTTTTCATTAGTAGCCCAGTCGGTATAGGTTAAAACTACCAGTAATTATCAATATGGCTGATTTTTTTTACCTTAAAGTATGTACGTTAACTTAAAAAAAAGTTTACCAGTCTATCGATTTCTCAAAGTCGAAAAAAAATCGATTATAATTTTTTCTCGATTATCCTTAATATTTCGAGCTATGATGAAGATGGAGTCATTTTCAAGATAACAAGCTGAGACTCAGCATAAATGTTTAAAATATATATTTTAACTCCTACGCCAAGTTTTAATTCGATATATTAAAATTTGACCAATTTAGAATGAGCCAACGCTTCATTTTATATGAATAAGATGTCCCCTTTTAGTGATTTCCCCTGCTGCAAAATACATACCTGCATTTTCGATTTTTTTCCAGACAAACCATTGCTCGGACGAAATAAATATGTACGACCTTTTTTGTTGAAAAATACCTCCCCTACACGGTGGTATTTTTTATTTGTCTCTATCTTCATCCCAGCTCGAAATATTAAGAATAATCGGTAAGAAAAATGATAATCGATTTTTTTCGACTTTGGGAAATCGATAGACTGGTAAACTTTTTTTTATGTTAATCTACATACTTGAATGTACTTATAAAAAAAAATCAGCCGTATTGTAAATTACTGGAACTTTTGGTCTAAAATTACCTCTACCGACTGGCCTATAGTTTTTGCTAGTAGAATCAGCTCAGAAAGTGTTCGGAACGCTGTGCAATTAACTTATTATTTTAGCTCAAAATAACTTTAAATGTTTGTTTAGAATGTCTAGAATGTTTGTTTCTAGAGTCATTCTGGGTATTGTTGACAACTACCAAGAAATACAATTTTCCTTTTGTTTTTCCATCGTGTTTGTCATTAAAAATGTAAACTTTTGCCTATTATAATTTTTTTTGGGTAAAGTTAGCAGTTTTTGAGATATTTGGCATTAAAAATTATAAACGGCCGCCATTTTGAAAATATTTAAAGTAATGTCCTAATTTTTTATACAATGCTATAAATAGGTATACAAAGTTTGAGCTCAATATCTTTTCTACTTCCAAAAATATTAAGTATTTTGTAAAAAACACATACAGACAGACAGACGAAAAAATAAGCACCGTAGACCCATGTTTATATTGTGAAATATGTTTGTCTGGATCCCAGGAACATATCCACAAAAGGTGTCCAGAGAGTTTGGGTACACTCTGTATAATAGCTTCAGCTACTGTGTGTCATTGTTGAAGATTGGGACTATGTATTTATTTTGAAATGTTTTTGACAACTCTGCCCTACACAAGTTTTTGAGAATCTCTAACCTATTATGAAAGGTTACATAAATTTAAAAATTACAAAATATTAGGCCCATTTAGATCTACGATGTTATAATAAAACACAAGTATAAATCAATATAAAACAAAATAATAATAACTAATTAAAAAGAAAAACAAATTTTACAATTGTCGCAAACAATTATTTGCTTTAGGCCTAATTTACAATATAATAGTAACTATTGAGCCCTCGTGAAAAATCACATGCGGATTAATTAGATAGGCCTACACATCAGAAATACATAATTTAAAAAAAATACTATTTAAAAACAACAACCTTTATAAAGGCCTACCTAGGTATGCTGAGGGGATTTTTAACTCAGTTAATGTGTACAATTATAAGGATTATTTAGACAAGATTTTATAAAACTGTATGCCTATTCGTTAATATTTTGTATTTATTTACATTATTATATAACAAAATAAAGTTAAACATATTATCTATTAATTTATTTTTATTTCATATTGATATCTATAATATATTAATTTGAAAAGGTTTTTTGTAATCCGAGTGAGATCTCGAGTTCTATTGGGCCGATTGACATGCGATTTGTGTTAAATGAAAGGTAATTAACTCTATATGTGCCCATTTTACT
>JAGFPH010008225.1:0-12044 GCA_018207615.1 Philaenus spumarius
ATTTCGTGTTGCAAACTAGACACTTTATGGAATAGGTTGTCGTTATATTTACGCAACTCTTCACATTCAACCTTAAGTTTAGAATTTTCTAATTCGAATGATTCCAACTTATGTTTAAAATCTTCAAGTGTAGTTTTTACTGAGTTTGTGGCTGCTTCTATTCCAGCGAAATTTTTCCTATTTTCTTTCCGATCATCGGACATCTCTTGCTGTATTTTCTTTAAGAGTTCCAATACCGGTGATTCATCCCCATCTGAGCGTGACGAGACAGACTCAACGGCGCAATCATCACACTTCCAAACTGCAAGCTTTCTCGAGGTTAGATTTTTTAAACCTTTCATCGATTTAAGTCTGCAACACGCTAGATGGAACTGACCCTGACAGTCATTACACTTAACACTTTCCTTTATATTTATAATATTTTCATTACATTTACCGCACGACATAGTAAAGAATTAAAAAACACTACCACAACACAATAAACAAAACTCACTTCAATTGCAGATATAAATAATAGTACTAGATAATTTATTCAATTATAAACAAACATTTGCTCCGAAAAACAGTATATTCACCACGTTAAAAATAAAACCAAATCCACGAAGTTTCCAAAATAAACACTACCTGGCTATAAACGAGTACAAACCAGGGAACGGACGGGCAAGCCAAATCAAGACCTAATCGTATCGGCTTATCAGCACAACCTTCCTCATTGAACGACTGATTACGACTATGACAGCTAAACAGCTGGAGTGCGCAAAGTAATCAACTTATTTTTTTATTTTTTGAGGTTACTGTTTACGCAACCCAATAAACTTAACAAAAGGGTACAGCGCATGAGCAAGGTTGTATTTATTCCTTAAGATGTAACAGTTGATTCCATCATCAGAAATGTTCATTTTAGGTTTTGTTTTCAACCTTCACATTAAAAGTTCAAATTCACATGTTTGTTGAATTCGTTAACATTCATTTATTCCATAGCAAACAACTTGGCTAATTTAAATCAGTTTATTATTCTTAGGTTAGCAACAGCATTTTTAGGTTAGGTTAGCTAATTAAAGCAAAAAATAAAAATAAACGAAATACTGTATGTTTACTGTATTATAATTAAATTCAAACATATGTCGTTACGTACTATAAATAAAACAGCTGATTAGGATCAAAAACTTTACATAATTTTATGTTAGGCCTATAGTGAACCAAAACACGTTTTTTTGAAAGCACTACATTTACCATAGGCTAGTGACCAAACTGGCAAATTTTATGTTTTTACATACAAAATTTTGTTCAGAAAACCCAAAATGTAAGTTTTTTTTATAGGTTCTTGTAAAGTTATGGCAATGAAAATTTATGAAGTCCTAGAGACAATCTTAAGCTACATATTGGTGACAAAAATCATCAAAAACTAACACTAATTTTTGTGATACATCAATTTAAAAAAAAAATGTATTGAAAACATAAATAATATAAGAATAAAAGGCTATTTATTTTTTAGTAACAAGAAGTTTAGCTAATAATTAGCATAATTGAATCAGTAGAAAATACTGTGTACAGTAAATATGCTTTTAAAGAAACATACCAAATATAGCTCTTTTGAAGAAAATTGCTATTGTAATTGATTATTCGCAAAACTTTTGTCCATTAGTCCGTGTAACGGATATATTGGTAGACACCAATATTCCAAGAAGTTAGTTATGAAGAAAGGACACAGTTAAAAGATTACAGCTGATACTAGTAACACACGTGTAAACTATTAGGTTACGTTCCCAGACATTTTAATCAAGTCAGCAGCATTAGAACAACTTGCTCTGAAACAAGTGAAAAGAATCATATTGCATTTCACATAGCTTTAGCGAACAATGCAGAATATCATGAGAATGCTTTTACAAGAATTTACAGATAGACAAATTTTTAGAAAAATGAAAGTCCAATAGGGAGATGAGTGAAAAATCTTTAGCCAATGACAAACGGTTTTTCAAAAGGACGCGGTAGCAGGAGTAGGGCAAGAGCGAGAAAAGCGGGGTCTTCTTCTAACATCTTTTGAACGGGCAAGACCTAAAAGCCCGCTTCACACCACAATGTATATTTCAACCTAAAACCCGCTATAAAAAGACTAAGTACATTTTACCTTAAAATACAAAAATAATTTAAAATCAATCATCAAATAAGAGTCAATCATCAAGTCGAACTCACTAAGTGAAAATCATCAATCAGTTTAAAATCAATCACCAATTTCAAAAGGCATCGCAGAAACCAGTGGATAAATAGTGTTCAGTGAATGTGCGAATATAGATAAATGAATATCAATAAAGTGTTAAATAAAATAATCAATAAAATATATAGTATCAGTTTGAAAGTGAGTAAAAGGGAAAATCGCCAAATATGTAAGTAATTTAAAATTTTCAATTTATGTTAAGACAGATCTCGAGATTAAGCAAATTAAATAAAATCAAAATCATAGCCAGATAATTAAAATAAAGTCATAAACAAATTGAAAATGGAATAATATAAATGTAATAAAATAAATTCACAGCTTTAGAGCAACAATAACTAAGCAATTTGGTCGGGTCTTCTTTATAGAGAATTAGCTGCCAAGGATTTAATAATACCTAATAAGCAATTGAAAGGAGATTCCGATTCAATTAAAAGGGTTAGAAACTGCTGTTTAGGATAAGGTTTTAAAGTAAGGAATTATGTCAACTTAATTATCAAACTTTTAATTTCAAATGTTTTATACGATGTTTAGTTGTTAGCGTATTTTAATAAAGGATAAGTTATATATATTAAATATTAAGGAGACTACATAGTAATTGAATAGTACAGTCTCCCTTAACAACGTTATACATTACGAATAATAATTATCAAAATATCCTGGTAAAATTAGTTCAGTAAATTCAGCAACTTATTATGAAGTAAAATTTAGAGGAAGTGACGATTTGAGAAATTAAACATTAAGAAATTGTATATTAAATAATTTGTACATTTCTTAAGAACAAATTTCAATAATTAAGTATCATGTTAATTCAAGCTTTTTATTCAATAAATTCAATTTAAAAAATTCTAAATGTTATTAATGTAGAAAAGGTGTAGTCATTAAATTAATCATATGTCATGTACAATATTTTACTATCAATTATACATTTAATTCATTGTATTTAATACATTCATACATTGTAATTGATTATTCGCAAAACTTTTGTCCATTAGTCCGTTACAATACATTTTAGGTTTATTATCATTGAGATGGGGGGCGATAAAATATTGTTCGTTTATACTTAAAAGATGTCTAGAACCGGCCCTCCGTAAATATTTCTTGTTCTTAACTTGGCAATTGTTTTGTCCTTTCATATTTACTTTAATGTATATACGCCTTCTTTGTTACATTCGAGAGTATCAACAGCCGAGTTGAAAATAAGAAAAACGTTTAAAAAATATTTGTACAGTTGAATCAGTTCAGGCTTCCAATTAGGTGTACTAAGAAAAGAAGGGGGTGGAATGGAAGGAAGGACCCAAACCTTTTGACTATCTGACTTATTTTTCACATTTCTGCTTTTGTGGAACAGTGATATTAAAGTCTACAGACGTTTTATCAATGCTATAACACATAATTAAAGTATGTAGCTAACATTCGTTTAATTTATTTACTTACTACAGATATATATTTTCTTTATATGAGGTAATAATATAAAAATGTTCACAGTAACTTACTGTATTTTCTCCCTTTACTGCGGTAAATAAAACAAACTCCAGTCAACACTTAAACTAATAATAATAACAATGCTTATTTTTTAAAATAGAATATTGTTATTAATTCAATCTGACGATGGGTTTTTTTATCGTCTGTCGGTTGGTAGACTATAGATTTCTTACGCATACATAATTTACGTACACAAACCACACCCACACACACTTACACAATACCAACTCTGGCACTCCAGATCTGAAGGGATATCTATTTTATTAGCGAATTTCAATAAGAAAAATGAGCTATTGCAGTGGCCCTTATGGTAAGACCCAAGGTTGGGAGTAGCAAATGAGCATCGATCATGGTCCCCAGAACACGTTTTGGGGTGTGATTAAAAATAATATATATATATGTATATATGTGATCGCACTCTAGCGGCCGCATTTTAAGTACGATTTGGTCCAAATTTCGTACACATGTTGGTTTGTCTGTGTCGCTCGGACGAGTTTATTAGCAAAAAAAAATCAAGCAACAGGAAGCACTTTTTTGACCAGAAGTAAAACTATTTTTTTAGATTTTTCCTACGAGAATAAATGTTTTTTAGAGTTTCTTCTACAAATATAAATGAAGGATGTTATTCTGCACATTTATTTTTTCTACGCGACCTTATACTTGGTTCCCCCAAAATCGATCAAAACGTAAAATACCATAAAAGTACCCGGTTTAAAGCCATGTGTTGGATTGTATCGAGGGGTTGGCGTGCGAAGCACGCAATGTTTATTGTATTGAATTTACTCCCAATATGCAGAATGGCGTGCGAAGCACTCAATGTTTAGTGTATTGAAGATACTCCCAATATTCGGAATGGCGTGCGAATCATTTTGCAGCTATTCAGCACCGTCGTGAATAGACCTATTTCCCAAATCGTCGGTTGAAACAATAAAACATAGGCCTATAAACTTAATTTTGGAAATTTGCTCAACTCACGTCAGCCGTTCAGCTGCGAGGCCGAATTATTTAAAATTTCTAATTAGATTAATTTTAATAGATATATTGTAACTGTGTTTCATTTATAACTATCATTACAGAAGAGGAAGTATTAATATTAAGAAATATTGTGCATTGAAAGTGAACATAAGTTTTTATAGCCTACAACTTTACTGTAAATATGATTCTTCTACACAATGAAAACATTATCGTGCTGTTTGCATCGCTTGAACTTTGCACATCAAATATTGCAATGCAAATGTGTTCGGATGCGTTTACTCTGGTAAATTGTTTGGAAAGCCAAACTTATGTATTATTTGGCATAACAATTGAAACAAAATATACCTAACAAATACAGTCCGAATCTTTCTGTATCACGAGATTACATAAAGTAATACGTGTATTTATTGTAAGTATATTGTTGTACAGCATTACACTCATTTAGCGTCTTAATTGACATGAAATAAATAAATCGATATTTGGTGCACCCTTACTGTCGATAGAATCAAAATACCAATTTGTTATCAAAATTTCGAAAATGTTTACAAAAAATTAGTTCTGCTTCACACAATACTCACATATGAATACTAATCATGATGTTTAATTATATAATTAAATGTATTAAATCAATGTAAGTAGCAAATATAATTCAACAAAATTCAATGGAACAATTGTTAAAAAACTTAATCACTGCATGTATTATTTACAATATTTTATGGAAGCAACTTAATTTTTTTTATAAGGTATGGAAATAACTTTTTATTTCAAAACTGAGAGGGACTAGAAGACAGAAACAAACTTCGTATCTTCAGTGTGAACCCCCCCAGAAATTCCGAAATTTAGTAGCAAAAATTAATACTAGGTTTAAAAAGTTCAAATTAAATTATAAAATAAACAACATAACAGAAGATCCAGCCGCGTATTTTACATCATTGTGCATTGCGTGCAAACTGATAATTAGATTTTCTTGATTAAACTACAACGTACAATACACATGGATTCAGTAGGCTACAGCCTTACTCTCTTGTGAGCTTCATATGATCTATTAAACAAGAAAACTATGAAGGTTCAACAAAAATACTTTACTCTAACAAAACAAGCAAGCATTGTGTATTGTAAACTCTCACAATACGGGGGTTGGCGTGCGCAGCACGCAATGCTCTGTGTATTGAAAATACTCCCAATACGGGGGTTGGCGTGCGAAGCACGCAATGCATTGTGTATTGAAAATACTTACAATATGTGGTTGGCGTGCAATGCACTGTGCGTCGGCCGCTTCTCATAGTGTTCAGTGTCAAGCTCACATGTGCGTCCTTAGCAGTGAACGTGTTAAAAGGGTTTATATTCAAATCCCCGGTCCTGACCTGACCCCCCCCTCCCGAAAAATTTTCCTGGCTACGGCCTTGCGGAACACAATTGCGATAGATTTCATCATTGATGTAACGATGGTTTGCTGTCTAGGCACCATGGAAGACATAACTCACTAGCAACTAAACCATATTGTATTGTGCTAATGACGTGCTACGTTGTTGAAATAACTTTGCGACTGTATCCACATCCTCCCCCACTACGATGCAGACGATAATTCTTTAAAAAATTATGCAATACACACAATCACCTAAATTATATGTTTACCAAGTTTGGTGAATATTGAGTAATTATTTTGTTCAGTACAAGTGTTTAAAGAAGATATATAATTCCGCGAGATTTTCGCCTTTTGACGCATATTTAAAGCTAATTTTCTCGGAGAGGTATTCCACAAATTTCTTTAAAAAAGTATAAAATACACACAATTACTTAAACTATATGTTTAGCAAGGTATTTATTTATTTAATGTTACGTTGCAGACGAGATTACTTTATGAAATATTACCAAGATTATCAAGTAATGTTGTCTGCAGTTTTACTTGAATATTCTAAGAAACACTTTTATCAATAAAGTACATTAGATCAAACATTTTCAGAATGATGAGATATAAATAAATAAATATATAATACATAAATAATAATAAAATTTAAACTTAGATCACTGGTAATTATTAATAACTCAAAATTTAAAAACAACAAATTTTAAGTAATCAGCTTCAAATTAAAATGAAATGGAATAAAATGAAAATTTATTGCTGTTCCTCTTGTGCATTAACAAATGAGAAATGATAATTTATCTTGAAAACAAGTACACAAAAATACAAAACCTAAAAATGTTTAAATATATACAGTACAAAAAGGAAAACAATTTAAACCACCTCGATGTAAATAAACATTAAAAAATATTATTTATTTAATGTAAGAGTTGCAAGCGAGATTACTTTATGTTGAAAAGTTATTAAGGTCCTCAAGTAATTTCTTCTGCAGCTCTAAAGTTAAAATGTTTGAAAAAAAATCTTTACTAGCAAAATGCACTTAAAATTTTCAGAATAATTAGATATAAATAAATATATAATATACAAATAATTATAATCAAATTTAAACCTAGAGTAATAAAATTATTGATGACAAAAATAAAAAAATTAAACATAATTTTAAGTTAAACTTCTAGACTAAATTAAATTGCACATTGTCAATTTAAATTTAAATAGTTCAATTGTTTGAATTCAACTATTAAATAAATTAAGTATTCTCTAAGGCCTAGGGAAGGAAAATTTCTATAAAGAAGTTTTATTTTATTTTTTAAATATTTTATCTCAGCAGTAATTATTATGTCATGTGCATATCTGCATATAAGCTACTCATTACGTATAAGTATTTATAACTTTTATGTGTTTTATTTTATAAGTATTACACATGTTTTATTAAACTGCAGTATGACATTCAAGTTTTAGTGGTTTATTGTAATAAATACAATTATTTTCAATAATGTGACCCATTTTGTTGAATTTCGTATTTAGTTTTCAGAAATGTTTCAGAGAATCAAATTCAAAGTATGCTAACATAAGTACACTACAACGGTTTATTACCTACAAATTAGTTTTATTGTAACCCTGTCTTCTTCTTACATCTTTAGACTAATTGCTTACAGTCTACTTATTGCTTTGTGTAGTGTCAATACTAAAATTAAAGAAGAGCGCTTCATAAAAATGTTACAGGTTTGCTAAGAAATTGAAATTATTGTAGCAAAGAATACTTATGAGAAGCGGTGGGAATGGAGCAGGAGTTACCACCGTGACGTCATCACAGCGGCAGCACGGGAACGCTTTCTTTGGCGGACTGGTCTAGCCCTTGTATTCTATAGCCCTGCATTTCAGTAGCACCGAATGTTCTGGTTTTAACACTTTGTGGTTTTGGTCAAATGTAGAGTAAATTGACAGGAATATGAGAGGATAGGTTTTGGCAGTCGACAGAAAAACAAACATAAAATGGTTGGAAAATTTTCGTATGTAGCGTCAATTTTTAAATGGTTTATTATAACGTTTAATAAACATTACATGGATGACAGAAGAAGGATATATTATTTCATTTCTAGTTTTGCTATCCTTTGCAGTAAAGAAGCAATGTATATGTCTTAACATATTCCATAGTGTGAAAATTTTACACCTGAAACAAAGCAAAATAAAGTTAGATAAATAGTAATCCATAGTTTTAGCGGCAACTCTGTTTTAGGTTGATTCTACTAAGAGAATGTTGTCTATGTTATGCGTTCTTGAACCTCCTCACATAAATAAACTACAAGAGCACAGAATATATTTTTGCTGTTAGATATTTTCGGTAAAATTTTCCGAGAAGCAGAGTGGCCGAACAAATAATGGCGCTAGTCCAGTCTTCTACAGCTGAACTAGCTTAGTAGCCCGTTACGAATTTTCTACGGTACACTCTGCTCCCCTGGCTCAATTAGTTTAGATGAAAAAATACTTTTAACCCTTCAGCCTGAGGCCAGATATCTAGTCTCATATCCCGTCAGCTTGGAAGCGAGACAACCACCGTTTGCTTTACTTCCGCCCTCCTACCCTCAAACCACAGATATGATTAGATATCATATCTGGTCTCCCTAGCCTAAATTCCAGTGTTGCCAGGTGCAAAAAAAATAAAATCGGAAGTTGGACCCAAAAAAATCGGAAGATTGTAGGAAAAGTCGGAAGAAAATAATATGTAATGTAAAATAATGTATAGAATAAATTCTAGTTTTAAGTATAGTGTATTATACACTATACTTAAAACTGAGTCTACAAAACAATAGTGTCAATTATGTATAACTATTTAGCCCCTAACACTTTCTACTTCTGCATTATGACTCGGGAACTATATGACTATGACATAAGGAGGGTCTAGCTGTCTAGGTTTCCGAAAAACATTATTCATGAATTACTTAGCAAGCAAATCGCATGGCAAACAATGCTAAAACAAATAAACGGTACCAGGAACTGGCACATACTTTCTCACAAACACATTTAAATGACTAAACAGATTCACTGTAACTTGTAGGGTGGGGTAGGAGAGTTTTTTATTAAAGTTGGAGATTAACTAATAAATATTATTATTATTATCTAGAGAGAAAACTATTCGATCGATTTCGAAAACATTTGCACCAAACAAGTCAATTAGATGCACGTAAAAAGGTTTTTAAAATTTTTTTAAAACAACCCGCTTTATGGCAAAAAAGCCCAAAATTCAGTTATTATTAATATTATTAGCTAAACGAGAATTTTTAGAAAGATGCGGGTTTTTGTATATGGTAGGGCACATTAAAGGCTACAAATAAGCAAAATTTTATCAAAATCGTTAGAGCAGTTTTTTTTATAAAAAAATAATAACTGATTTTTTGGCCAAAAAGGGGGTTGTTTTTCAAAAATTTTTAAAACCGTTTTTCGTGCATCTATACAGGCGTACTGGACATGTCTGGTGCAAATTTGGTTGCAATCGATCGAATAGTTTTCTCTCTAGCTTTGTATACATACAGACAGACATTTTGTAAAAACCACTTTTTTGGACTCAGGGGGTCCCAAAACGGATATTTCCACAAAAATCTCAACATCGATTTTTTTTTGCGATCACTATACTTTCTCTATACTATAGTATAGTGAGAAAGTAAAACTAAGTTGTTTGATGGGATAGGTCATTGTGAAAATTGAACACAACTGATTTCTGTAAAGTGCAACTATCAAATTGCTTAGCAATTATGTTTTTAAGCATAAGGAAAAAGTCGGAAGATATCTAAAAAAATCCGTTTTTCCGACAACTGTCGAAAAATCGGAAGATCTTCCGACAAATCGGAAGACCTGGCAACACTGCTAAATTCGAACCCAGCATCTTCTGATCAGGAAGACGCAACGTTATCCACTAAACTAAGGCTTGATTAAAGAAAACTGGTAGCTCTTAAGTTTGAATCTGTATAATTTGTATTCGTGAGAGGTTTTTAATAATAACTTAGATCAGTTCTTATTAAGTTAAGTAATTAATTTAAAACAATATGCTACCCTTTTAATAAAAATTACCGACAAATGAAAGACTAGAACATGTTTTAAAAGATAATCTAGTGCATCTATGAATTCTAGCTTGTGCTGCAATCTATTAGAACTATTTGGAACTACCACAATTTGTATATGTATTGTTCAGGGACTTGTGATTCCCTTCAGGCATTTACAAGTTAGATTCAACTTTATTTGAAAAGAATGTAAAATAATAACTGAGCGGGATAATAATTGCTCTTATCCAGGAGACGACGTGGATATATAGGGCCCCTGGCCCTTGATACTCTGGGAAGTGATCGCCGATATTATATTCGTGTACAGCGATCCCAGAAACCCTTGAGTACCACAACTGGGCCCATTTCTGTTATTATTGACCGTGTTATACATTTGACCTTATCAGCTTATTGAATGCACATTAAAAATGCACCGATGCAATATTTATTTCTCCTTGCTCCGTCTTACTGCTAAAGTTATCGTAGGCCCGATGCTTTATTTTCTCGCCTATCTGTACAAGAAAAAAAAACTGAAAATCGAGACAAACTTTGTAGTAAACGTCCTGAAGCTGTCGGACTGCTCAATTTTAGTAGTCGTGGGGGCGTGGCACTTGAAATAGATCAACTTTGACAACTCTGCTTGTAATGAATATTTCACCCACCAAAAATCGTCCAATCGCAATAAATCAAAAACCGTTGGACAAGTAATGATCTAAACTTAATTTTTTGTATCTACAAGTTTTTTCTAAAACGTATATTTACATACGTAATCATAGTTGCAGTTTATTAGTTTTCTACAACACACTCACCGCCCGAATATTCACCGGATTTCATCATAAAACACAACGAAATAACGCATCTTACTTCTCTCTCTACGCCCAGTACTTCTTCTAAATTAAACCTAGATATCTTTGGATTCTTCACAATTTCCTCTACCTAAAACTGAAATCCAATCAAAAATCGGACAAATAGTTCTAAAGTTGTGGGGCGTTTTGTAGACAATTGCAATTGGTCAGTTTTCCAACCAATAAACAGCCTTACTTATTACACGTGATATCTGTGTGACCTCAATCTATTTATATATTGGATAGTTTGGTATCTTTGTAAAGATAATGCTTCAAGCTAACTTTCACTGTTAAGCAAATATGTTTTGTTTGGACAGTTTGTTGTGTAGGGCCGTGGGAAAGTGACTGTTATTAAGTTATCATCTAACGTTTGATTTTGAACCCTAACGGTCTATAACATGGCTAGACATAGTAGTTTGCGCGCGCATTTCGTATGGCTTGTATGGACGAACGGTTTCTATATTCGTTCTCACTTTTGTTATTCAAATAATTCTAAGTCAAACACTTTTATTAAAAGATAATTTACAAGTATCTTTGATTTATTCTCTGCGCTTTGTTATAATAATATTTCATTTTTGGGTAAAGCAAATATTCCTAAATTACGTTTCAAACTAGGCCTAGTTTTGTTAGCAGTCGTGTAGATGGAACATAAAAACTGATGTTTACAAAATAAGAAATTTGAAATTGATAAATGTTTTTATACAGTTCTATTTAGATCTAAATTACGAAACTTTTTTACGCCCACGAAAATATTTCAAACAATATTTACTACTAGTTATGTAGGCCTAAAGTTGAACATTTTCCTTTCGTTACTGAACATTTTTTGTTTCTTGAGCCGACAACTTTTAAAATTTTACATCAATAAATTTTTTACTTGCATATATATGAATTCTTTGAACCTTTCTCTACAAAAAAGGCATAGAACACTCTTAGTCCGTGAGCCAATTACTTTTTTGGTACCACCTAGGGTGGCAAATGCAGACTATGTTTTTCTTATACAGTTATATGTATAAATCAATAATATATGTGATAGCAATGGGTTAAGCGTAGCTTTATCTAAGAAAAATGTGATTTTAGTGGTAAAAAATAGATTTTCCCTGAAAATATTTTGAAAAGGTACCAGTAAAGGT
>JAGFPH010008225.1:12144-23233 GCA_018207615.1 Philaenus spumarius
GACAACGCATAGCGAGACCGTGGGAACTGTGCGCATTAAATTCAACAAACAAAAATGTCTGTATTTCACACGACTATAGGAATAAATTCCTAACAGTAAATGTGGTTTACTTTACACGAACAAGAGGGTGTAGTTTTCTCTTCGAATCGATACAAATATATCGAATAGCAATAGATTTATCGATTGCAAAATGTGCTTTTTCGTTGGTTCAAAAACCGTCCAATTGCAAGGGTTTTCAAGAAATAACATAACATCGAAATTATAAGTGACGAAAATTTGCAAGGCACCATCAGAAAGTCTAGATGTTTACGAATTCAATAACAGTTATTATGGTAACAGTTATTGTGTTCAAAACAGGTTTGTCTATATTATAGCCTACGGCAGAAATGCGACTAAATGTGACTCGTTTCTCCGAGTTTTGTCTCGCTCGTCGGTTGTTAAGAATAGTCAAATTGCCAAACGATGATTACACAAGTAAATATTCGTTTTAGAAAGAAATTGTAAATGCAAAAATTTAAATTTTGAAACATTACCTTTCCAATGGTTTTTGTTTTATTGAGATTGGATTATTTGTAGTGGGTAAAATATTCGATACAAGTTGTGTTGTTTAAAACGGGACAATTGTACAGTTGTGGGGATCAGTTGCGGAATCAGTATGTTGTTTGCCACTAGAAAAAAGTTCATAGCCTATATATATATATATATACATACAGGGTGCTTAAAAGTCTTGAAACAGCTTAATATCTCAAAATGTACGAGTCTTATGAGGTAGAAATAAAAGCAGATATTCACAACCATAAAAGAACCACTTTTTTGTCAGTTTGAAATTTTGTCCGCCATCTTGGAATGAACCTAATTTTTTTAAATGGGAAGGTTGTAATGTGATACATCATTTCGATTTAGAATTTCAAGAGAAAAGCAACGGTGACATTTTTATATTCATATATTTGACCGATTAATAATGGCGGCCAAAAAGAACGAAATCGTGTTTTCCGATTTTGCCCCCTTTTGACGTATTATTTTTTTTTAAATATTAATTATTCTTCTTTTTGGATTCAGAATTAAATAAGATTTCAAACGATATGTTACATAACTGTATTTGGTTTGGATAAAAATCAAAATGGCTGTAACTTAATTTTTTTTAATATCCCAAATATCGTTTTGTGGCATATCGTTTGAAAGCCTATTTAATTTTGAATCCAAAAAGAAGAATCATTTTTTTTAAATAATATTACAGCAAAAAGGAGGCAAATCGGAAAACACTATTTCGTTGTTTTAGACCGCCATTTGTAATCGGTTAAAGATATGGATGTGCCAATTTCACCGTTGCTTTTCTCTTTAAATTCTAAATCGAAATGATGTATATCATTACAATCTTCCTATAAAGTTCATTCCAAGATGGCGGACAAAAAATTTCACAGTTGGTTTTCTATTGAAATTCTACATTTAAATGATGTATCACATGACCACCTTCCTATTAAAAAAATGAAGTTCGTTCCAAGATGGCCGATCCAAAAATTGCGGACAAAAATTTCACCAAAAAGTGGTTCTTTTATGGTTGTGAATAACTGATTTTATTTCTATCTCATAAGACTCGTACATTTTGAGATATTATTAAGCTGTTTCCAGACTTTTCAAAAACTCTGTATATTTCAAGAGGGTAAAGGATTTGTGTCCATATAATTTGACTTGCTGTAGTATTTTTGCATATTCTGCCATTTAAGGGGATCCGCCACCTCTAACACTTTTTTTTTGTTTTTTTTAGGTTAGACTTTTTATAGGCAGGTTTTCTATTTAGGACCTTTATTTAAACAGCTTTTGTGGTTTTATTATTTTTTTTTACTATTTAGGTATTTTTAAACTAATAATTTATGTTTTTTTTTCAGCGTTTTTAGGTACACTTTTAAACTTTGAATAACTTTTTTATTTTTTAATGAATTCTAATTATTATTGTTTTATTTTGGTCCTAACAATACCTAGCAACTTTCTGAACATACAAATTTTAATACCATTGCAGAAAAAAAAGTTATGAAACATTATCTAAAAAAAAAAAATATATATATTTTACAAATTGAAAGAAAATATATAATTATGTTATCTTATTAGCTACATTATTTCTAATGTTCAAATATCACAGTTATAAGACAAAGAACAAGTGGTAAAAATTGCAAAGACCTATGTATAATACTTTAGATTTTATTCAAACATATGTAATGAGAAATACAGAAAATCAGAACTTGCGGAAAACAGGCTTCAAAGTAGGCTATTACGTTTTGGTAGGTACCGGTACTCAACATCAAAACTCCCCTGCACCAGCATATACCAATTATATTTTGTGGTATATGTTATTAATATGTCAAAGGGATACTCTTTATACTGTTTAGCACATAATTTGAAAGTAAAAATAATATTTACTATGGGCAAATGTTTTTTTTTAATCAAAATAAAATTTTTGTTTTCTATCGCGAATTATAACAACTTTAATTTATTATTATTATTTAATGAAATAATGGTCTGATTTTCTTCAAATTTTACACACATACTCAGAAACATATGTAGATCAAGAAAATAACATTTTTTTAAAATGTAAAAAAAATGAAAAATTCATCGTTTAGAGGTGGCGGATCCCCTTAAGACCTTTAAACGTGTAGGCCTACTACTTTCTGGTTTAAATAAATTTGTACATGTAAATTACATTTTATAATTATTGTCAAATAATTTCTTTTTAACAGAATTCATGGCTAACTAGTATCTAAACCTTTCAAACTGTTTCGAAAAATCAAAGCAACGTTTACAAACACGAAATGTGTTACACTTTAATACACTTTCCGTACCGACTGCTACAAATATAATATGGTATATTACTAGATTACTACTACACCTGAACAGTCATGTAAACAGCCAATAGTATAGTTATTAATTATTTTGTCACATAAAACCCACTCCAGAAATTTGGGCCTTATTTTAGTGATTCACAGTAGTTACGTCTGAAATGGTACAGTAACTGCAACTAGGAAAGTCACTGTTATGACGTTCTCATCTGACGGTTGAAATTCAAACCTAACGGACTTTTATAACATGCGTAGACTAGCATTTGTCGCGCGCGTGGTTGTATTGCATGTATGGATGGGAGGTTTCTATATTTGTTCTCACTTTTGTTATTCAAATAACTCTAAGTCAAACACATTTATGAAAAGATAATTTACAAGTATACAGTTCAATTCTTTGATTTATTCTCTACTCTTTGTTATAATAACATTTCATTTTTGGGCAAAGGATATATTAGTAAATTGCGTTTCAAACTTGATATACTTTTGATAGCAGTCTTGCAGTAGGAACATACAAACTGGTGTTTTCAAAATAAGAAATTTGAAATTGATAAATGTTTTTATACAGTTCCATTTAGAACTAAATTACGAAACTTTTTTACTCTTATGAAAAACAATTACAAAAAATATTTAGTAGGCCTAAAGTTGAACTTTATCCTTCCGTTGCTGAACATTTTTGTTTCTTGAGCTAATAACTTTGTAAATTTTACATCAATGATGTTTTTACTGACATATATGAATTCCTTGAACCTTTCTCTACGAAAAAGCTACGGAACACTTTTGGATTGGGATACAATTACTATTTTTGGCAAATTAAAAAAAAAATGCTTGCATAACACTAAAAACCGGCTTCCCAATTTTCGCTATAGCATTGCCACTTCTAGGGAAATGTAGCAAAATAAAAATCTTATATTAAATTACTTGAAACCACGGTTAATTAGTTTTGTTTCGCTCTGATTGTTAAATCCATTAAAAGTTATGCCTGAACCGATTGCCGTACTTCTGTTGCAGTCATGGTTGATTAAGACAAACACAAGTAGATAAATATAATGGCAGACTTCAAGATTGAATATTCACATTGTATAACCAAGTAGAAGATCATTTTATAATCATTAGTATTTCATTACAGCCGAGAATTGCGCTTTGATTACTTAACAAAGATATTACATTAACTATTTTCTGTTAAAAAAAACTTACTAACCTCTACTACAGTTAAGGGGCCAATGTACCCAAAAATATATTTGTTTATAGTTGTCCCCAAAAACATTTTTATTAATTAAAGTGTACCCTAGAACAAGACTAAAAAGAAAATTTTTTATTACCCCCCCCCCCCCCAAATATCCCATTTCAGGCGGGGGGTTAAAAACCGATATTCTTGTTTTGCAGCGTAAATCCTTTTGTATAGCACGTATTATAATATTTTAAACTTTTTTTTAAAGCTAATAAATAGCCTTAAAAACTGTAGCATGGCTTTTGATGTGCTATTAAAAATAGGTAAGGGACTTTTTATTTTTATATTTTTACAAAATTATAATTTTTCAATTAATGCAAAAACATTATTAGGAGTATTGTTAAAAATATTTTAACTCCCATGCTACAGTTTGTGCACAATATATTGAAGATCATATGTACTAAATTTGAGCTCATTAGCTCAAAAAATAAAAAATGTATGTTGTAAAACGTGATGGAAAACACGGAAAAAACTAACTTACGGGAAATCACAAAAAACTTCAGATGCTTATTTATAATGAAAAGTAAGACTATTTACATCACCTGTTTTATCTTTGGTGTTTCAAATTTTTTCACATCTTTTAACAGTTAAAAGAGGCCAGCTCCATATGTAACACCTTCTTTTTTTAATTTCTTTTCTTCCTTTTTTAACTTTTTCATTTTGATTTTCATTTGATTGATTAGTAGGGTTGTGGACTCACAACAATGTTTACATTTTGCCAACGTTCCGCCGTTGCCAATACAGCTTTGTTTTTCTTACTAACTTTGTTTTTTGAATACTGTTTTTTTAATTGCTTTATTACTAAATTAAATCACTAAAACTGAACCACAAAACACAACATGGACATGGAATCGGTCACAAAGTAAGGTTACGAGTCCAGAAATTAACAGCTGATCAGTGACAACTGCTGTCCAATTTGTTGATTACATATAAAAAAAAAATCAAATTAAGCTGGAAAATGGTTCTAAAACATTAACACCAACCTAGTAAACTAAATACAGAAATAAAGCACCTTTGTATTGAATGGTTATGTGATATGTTATGAATATGAAGAGTTTTGCTTCCAATAGGCGTTTGGAGGAGAAAAATCAGCTCTGCGCGCTTATGAATTTTAATCTACAAAAACATTGTTGACATTGATAATGCAAAACCAATGCTTGATACTTGTTTCCAAATAGTTTGGGAACAAAAAAAATATAATAAAGTTTTGTTTTCAAAAATTCTATTTTTTTGGGTACATTAGTTAGTATAGAAATGTCGGGACCAATTTAAACCTTTAAATGGCCTTAAAGAGGCTAGAGTTTACTTTACAAATATCGACAAAAATTTCACTTAAAACCGTAAATTTCAAAAAGATTATATTGTTTTACATACTTTGCTCACTAACATATTTACAAGCTTAAAAATAATATACATAAATATCACAAGCTAAACGATATAATGATTTGTTTTCATAAAGAATACGATGGGTATTTTATTATAGGCCTACTTATTACAAGTATTGGTTTAGTCTTATTTTATGAAAATTCACGAAGTTCTTTTATGTTGTAAAAAAAGGAAGGGTGAAAATTTACAGTCTAGTAAGTTAAATGTTATATAAAAAGAAAAGTAAAAATATCCAAATGTTGAATGTATTTAATTCACACTACTTTTAAAGTACCTGTTATTTCATTTAATTTTTTATACGGAAATTATATAACTGTGTTAATAAGAGCTTGCCTATTTTGTTTGAAGATAGCATTCTGTACGCAAGTTGTACGCCTGTAAATAACGGTTTCCTGCGGTTTCGTATTAAAAAACCACAAATTAATAAAATGTGTTCGTCACTTTTATAATTTACTCTTGGACCCAGCAATGCTTCGCTCTTGCTTGATTTAATTTAAAGGGTAGTTATTCCATTTAATTACAATTGACTTAAGTAATCGAACTGCAAAATGCTTTTTATGCAACATAAGAATGTACTAAGCCTACACAAATTTCGATTTATAGTTTGTAAACTCTTATAGATAATACAATAAACTGTTTGTTTTCTTTTACTTAATCTAAAAAAACTGATATTTAAAAAAAAATTTAAAACCTGATTTTAAATGAGCACAATTGGTTGCAAATAAACGTGTTTTGGTTATTTGTAGGCCTAATCTAAAATTATGTTAAGTTTTTGATCCAAACCAGCTGTTTTATATATATTATGTAACAACCAATGTTTGAATTGAATTAAAATATAGTAAGCATTTTTAGTCTTTTTTTGTTTTTGTTTGCTTTAAGTTTGTCAATCTAACCTAAAAATACTGTAGGTTTTGAAGAATAATAAACCGATTATAAATGCTAAGTAAAGTTGCTATGGTAATGAATGTAAACAAACATGACGTGTTGTTAAGTTTTTTATACGAACAGCTGTTTTTGTGCGCCATGGTCTTGAGTCCATACAAAAGAGGCTGTTTAGTTTTTTAAAATTTGAAACTTTTTCGGGAAACTTTTCAAATTTTTCTTTATATAAAAACCTAGTTCGGACTATTACGAACATTTTAAAACAAAAAATAGCCAAATTGGTCCAGCCGTTCTCAAGTGATTCGCTTACAAAGGAACAGCAATCCATTTTTATTATATTGATGTACAGTCCTGTAACATTTCGTTATTTATTTTTGCAATTTATTAAATAAATATCCTTCTCTTCATTATGACTAAAACAACAAAAACGTATAAACATTCATCCTTCTTTCAAGTAAATTTTATAAAAATAAATACAAGTTTTTATAAAATGTCTATAATTTACAAATATTAAATGTTTATTGTTATTGGTTCCGATTGAAAATTTAAACATTTTACAAATTTCTAAACTAAGGAAATCGGGAAAAATTCAGCCGTCAAATTAACCCTAGAATGAACGCGCTGGCTCTGTGAGACCCAGACGTTTTTATATTAGGTTAGATTCAATGTCACAGGCGTTGCAAACCGCCATTTTTCATTGTGCCTATAACTAAAATAGTCCGCAGAATTGATGTCGCATGTTAGCCCAGTCAATAAAGGTTTTTTGTCGAAACAAATTAGGGGAAAGCTGAATTTTTTATATGTGATAGACCCTTATGAGACATGTATTTTCTCAAAAGTCCCCGCCTCTCGCCCTTGTGCTTCCCCCTCTACCCCTCTTTAAAGTTTACAAACGCAGAGCTTCACAAGATTGCTTACAAGTTCGTTAATACTCATCGTAGCGAATAAATTTTTTGTACATTTGTTCCTTGATCCATATTAAACATATTTTTTCCTTATAAATTTTTCGATAAAGTTAATAATAAAGGACCTATTAAACAACAAAAACAAAAAACAATTTTTCGCAAGGCATATAAATTTACTCTATTAACTATATTATTTAAATTATTTAACATATTATTATTTGTTTGCCAACTCAACTTTCAGTCTTGTGTTTGAATAACTTGTGGGCCTGTCAGACTCAGCCCATCCGGTCACGTGACGTTTTTTGCTACAGCTTATTTAACCTCTTCAAAAACATTTTTTGAACATTTTAACTAATTAATATTTCCTCCTTAACATCATTCTTATATATAGTATGTAAAATCAAACCCAAGCAAAATTTAAAAATTCGTAGCATATTCATGTAATTTTAAAGAAATCAATGTAAATTTTTGCTAAAAATTTCAAAACCATTTAATTTACTTAGACCATTGTTTGTGAGCAATAGTGTTATACCACTGAAAATATTCCAAGGTTTCGTAGAAAAACATGTTTGGATCAATAAAAATAATTTGAAATTTTTTATAGATTTTTTATCCTTGTGTCTGACAGGCCCTTCCCGTCCACCTACGTAACTATTTTGCCCGTTCATTCTAGGCTTGAATCTATCAATTCTTTTCATTTTTCTTTAAACATGTTTTTAAATTTTCAATGCAAAAACAAAGTCTTTTAAAATTTTAGTAATTTACAAAATATATAATTTACAATTAAGAGAAAAAAGTAGCAACAGGAATCTAAAATTGTGATTATATTATAATTAGTTCCGATAATAAATTAAAGAAAGAACGTTTTTGCAAAAAAAAAAAAAATGTTTCGGGCGGCCTGTTGTCAACTCGCGGACAACAGTAACTATGTTGATCTACGAAAACCGAGAACATAAAAATCTATCAGAAACATTTACACAGTCATAAAATTAATTCAGCATTTTGAAAGTAAAAATCACAACAAATGTAGTTTTTGCAATGATTATGTTTTGTTTTTACAATAGAAAACATAAATTAGGTTTTAATTAAAACAAATTGATGAATTTGTACCTGCAAGTCGTTAAATAATTCCATTTTAATAAATATAAACGAGCACTTTTCAAATGTTTATTAAAATATAATTTGTTACACTTTACGGATAATGTTGACTCTTCATTCTGCGAGGATTATTACACATTATGGTTCTTTACAAACAATTGCGCGAGTTGTAGAGAAAGGTTGAGTTCCCTAACAACTCTTCTTTTATACTTAAACGCATATTCTGAGTAGAATAGTTTAGTCCGCAATGAACAATTTAAAATCTAATAGCCTGTATAATACCGCAATTTCTTCCTATAGTTCTATTAATAGTAATGATGATGCAGATAACGGATAATTCAGTGGCCGGTGCATCGACAACATGGCCAAACGCCAACTGCTGTTAAACTTTGTTTTGCGTTTGCAAACTTTTATAACTTAAGTAGGCCTACAATGGTTACCCTACAACTGTCCATGTTAATGTTTTGCAACGCCAAGTCATTTCGGTGCGTCTGCAAGCATATTTTCAAAAATTCGCCACCAAAAAACCAATCCAAAAGTGTTCTATACCTTTTTTTGTAGAGAAAGGTTCAAAGAATTCATATATGCAATTAAAAAAATTATTGATGTAAAATTGTAAAATTTATTAGCTCAAGAAACAAAAAATGTTCAGTAACGAAAGGAAAATGTTCAACTTTAGGCCTACATAACAAGTAGTAAACATTTTTTGTAATTTTTTCGTAAGCGTAAAAAAGTTTCGTAATTTAGTTCTAAATAGAACTGTATAAATAAAAACATTTATCAATGTCAAAATTCTTATTTTGAAAACACCAGTTTGTATGTTCCTACTGCAAGACTGCTATCAAAAGTATGCCAAGTTTGAAACGCAATTTACTAATATATCCTTTGCCCAAAATGAAATGTTATTATAACAAAGAGTAGAGAATAAATCAAAGAATTGAACTGTATACTTGTAAATTATCTTTTCATAAACGTGATTGACTTAGAGTTATTTGAATAACAAAAGTGAGAACAAATATAGAAACCTCCCATCCATACATGCAATACAACCACGCGCGCGACAAATGCTAGTCTACGCATGTTATGAAAGTCCGTTAGGTTTGAATTTCAACCGTCAGATGAGAACGTCATAACAGTGACTTTCCCACTTGCACTTACCATTTGCAGACGTAACTACTGTGAATCACTAAAATAAGGCCCAAATTTCTGGAATGGCTTTTATGTGAAAAAATAATTAATAACTATACTATTGGCTGTTTTTATGTTCCATCTACACGACTGCTAACAAAACTAGGCCTAGTTTGAAACGTAACTTAGGAATATTTGCTTTACCCGAAAATTAAATATTATTATAACAAAGTGTAGAGAATAAATCAAAGAGTTGAACTGTATACTTGTAAATTATCTTTTCATAATAGTGTTTGACTTAGAATTATTTGAATAACAAAAGTGAGAACAAATGTAGAGATCTCTCGTCCATACAAACTTACAAGTTGCGCGCGCAAACTCCTATGTCTACCATGGCTATAGAATACAAAACACAAGGGCTAGTCCACTTCTTTGATGTTGACGCTCGCCAACTGTCCAAACCTTCCTCTTGCCCCCCCCTCCTATGTGACGTCACTCTGATACCATGACACGCCGCGTAAGCATGATTCGCCTTAGCTCTCACGTGTTATTTGATATTAAGTTGCAGACGATAATTCTTCAAAAAAATATACAATGCACACAATCACCTATATTTAATGTTTACCAAGTTTGGATAATATTGAGTAATTATTTTGTTCAGTACAAGTGTTTAAAGAAGGTATATAATTCCGCGAGATTTTCGTATTTTGATGCACTTAAGGCTAATTTTCTCGAAGAGGCATTCCACGAATATCTTTAAAAAATTATACAATACCCACAATCACCTAAGTTATATGTCAGCGAGTTTGGTTAATATTGAGCAATTATTTTTTTCAGTAAACGTTTTTAAAGAATGTATATAATTCCGCGAGATTTTCGCCTTTTGACACATATTCAATGCTAATTTTCTCGAAGAGGCATTCCATGAATTTCATTAAAAAATTATACAATACACACAATCATCTAAATTATATGTTTAGCAAGGTATTTATTTATTTAATGTTACGTTGCAGACGAGATTACTTTATGAAATGTTACCAAGATTATCAAGTAATATTGTCTGCAGCGTTACTTGAATATTCCAAGAAACACCTTTACTAACAAAAATACATTAGATCAAACATTTTCAGAATGGAGAGATATAAATAAATAAATGTATAATATATAAATAATAATAAGATTTAGAGTTAGAGTACCTGTAATTATTGATAGATCAAAATTTAAAACCAACAAATTTTAAGTAATCAGCTTCAAATTAAAATAAGCAGTAAAAAATATTATTTATTTAATGTAAAAGTTGTAAGCGAGATTACTTTATGTTAAAAAGTTACCAAGGTCCTCAAGTAATTTCTTCTGCAGCTTTAGGCTAAGTTAAAATGTTTAAAAAAATCTTTACTAGCAAAATGCATTTAAAATAATTGTCGGAATAATTAGATATAAATAAATATGTAATTTACAAATAATTATAATCAAATTTAAACCTAGAGTATTACAATTATTGATGACAAAAATAAAAAATTAAACATAATTTTAAGTTAAACTTTTAGACTAAATTAAATTGCACAGTGTCAATTACAATTTAAATACGACTGGTGAACCAACACGTGTATTTACATTAATTATTACCATAG
>JAGFPH010008225.1:30126-42799 GCA_018207615.1 Philaenus spumarius
GCTACATACCAAATTTCATTCCAATCCGTTCGGTAGTTTTGAAGAAATCGCGATTTAATAACTTTGATCCCCCCAAAACCCTCCTAAAATTTCGAAATTTTGCATACCCATTCTTAGTGAGCACATATGGCCCTAGATGAAGCTACATAGCAAATTTCATTCCAATCCGTTCGGTAGTTTTGAAGAAATCGTGATTTAATAACTTTGATCCCCCAAACCCCCCCTAAAATTTCGAATTTTTTGAAACCTTTTCTTAGCGAGCGCCTATGGCCCTAGAGGAAGCTACATATCAAATTTAATTCCAATCCGTTCGGTAGTTTTGAAGAAATCGTTTTTTAATTACTTTGATCCCTCCAAACCTCCCCTAAAATTTCGAATTTTTTCAAACCCTTACTTAGTGAGCACCTATGGCCCTAGAGGAAGCTACATACCAAATTTAATTTCAATCCGTTCGGTAGTTTTTGATAAATTGTGATGAGTGAGTCAGTGAGTGAGTGAGTGAGTGAGTAGTATTTCGCTTTTAAATATATAGATTACTATAGATGGGCAGTGCGCCCTGTTTTCCAGTAATTTTACTCGTCAGTTCAAATCACACGGTGTACAGTATTTCGTATTAAGATCTGTCTTTTTATTTGTGGTACTTGTAATATAAATGAGATTCGTAAAATTAGTGCGAAAATTAATTAATTTAATTAAAGGGTAAAAAAATCTAGTGTATCGTAATTAACATAGTTACTAATTCACTTGACGCTGGTGTAAAATTAAAACGAACAAGAGACCGTGTAATCGGGGTTTTAATTGGTTGTCAGGTTTCAGCTTCAGCTCAGGAGATAAATAACCCTTTGTGTTGATATATGATCACTTTCTGTTGTCATTTTCCCAACGTGAATTGTGTTTCTGAAGGAGAATAATGAGAGTATTTTGATGAGTTACATTTTATAAGGACACACATTTTCATAAAATGTAGATTTGAATATTTATTTAGTCCTCTGTCATAGCTCAACCGCTATGGTACTTGCCTCATAAGCAAGACGTCCCGGGTTCAAATCCCGCGGGGGACCGTAAAACATGCTCAGTACAGTCAGTGTCAAATCTGCACAGAGGTGCGTGGCTGTGTTGTATATGTGGTGTGTATAAAGCCATCGTCTATAATCTTGACTGTACGCCGCGCTGCCTAGCCTCGGTAGGGGAAATGTGGCGGGATAAGTACTCGTCTCTCCCGCACTACCCTCCCTACACGCCATTCTAATTGATTCTATCTATACTAGAGTGTACTAGCATTGTATTTGGACAACCTAAGAGAACTCCGAACCAATGCAATATTTTGTTCCACTGGAAATTAGACTTTTTTGGCGCTATCTATTGGGGAAACGATGGAAGCTGTTTGAAACACCAATGCTACCAATGATTTCTCCCTAGCGCTAACTCGTGGCGCGATCATGTACTATTTTCGCGACAACCTTTTTTCCGGCACACAGCCCCCGTATGGATGCAACATCAATTTATTATGCATGATCTATGGTACTAGGGAGAACTGGAACTACACAAGATTGTGTTCTCAACGGATGCGAATGATATCAAATGCGTGAGGCTAAGCAGCATCAGATACGAAAAAAATTAAGATCTACGCAGATATCATGGCAGCCCAGTCAATGAAGTTAAAAAATACCCTTTGCCGCAACTAATTAGGGGAAAGCTGAATTTTTTTCAGGATGTTAGTATACAAAGTATACACTAAAAAAAACACCAAGTACCGACCCCCAACCCGCTTGCTTTCTCCCCCACCCCCTCCGCATGCTTACAGATCGAAAATTAATTATGTTATCGGGGTGATCTTTTTTTTTTATTTTACTCCTAACAATATTATAAGCAAATTATGTTATATACACTGTTTATGTAGATACCTTAGTTTCGCCGTAATAGTTAAACAAATACAGAAAACTGTCACTGCAAAAAAACAAAAAGTTACTTCAACAAATTATACCTTTTTATCCTTACGTCTTGAGAAGAAATGGTTGGAACAAAACTTATAGATAATTTAATTGGCTTTAAAATGATGCGTCTAGTAAAGCATACCGTTATAAGGACGGCTTCATAGAGAGCGATGAAGCAGCAGTGGACACCTCGCCGCCGGTCCTAGCAGCGGTCCGTTGTCATTCGCCGCTCAGGTGCACCGCTGTAATAACTCTTATTCATTGGCGGATCCAGGGGGGCTGTGGGGGCTGCAGCCTCCCCCCTTTTGGTTGTTATACTTTTGTTTTGTTTATTGAGTAGTCGAAGACAACATAACTTTTATCGAACATTTCACCCTTTAAATAATAACCCATCTCAATAAAACAAAAACCATTGGAAAGGAAAGGTTTTAAACTTTAATTTTTGTATTTACAAATTTTTTCCAAAACGTATATTAACATTGTAATCATTGTTGTAATATTGTAGTCTAAATCAACTGATTCCGCGCGAGAAAGGACAAGCAAATGACTCAAACTCGTCACTTTTTAAAGGCACATAACCGTTCGTCAAGATTTGAACTTTCTACCACGATCTTCCAATCATTCGTCATATTTATAGTTTCTTAGATATGAGGTTTTCTGTACACCCTTGAAATTGGACAGTTTTTAACCAATGAGAAAGCACATTTTACAATCGACGTATCTATCACAAACCGATATATTTGTATGAGTTTTATATCTATTTCAAGTGCAAGTTCTATATTTTCGTTTGATATAAGGAAAACCTGGTTTAGTGTTCCGAGGCTATTCGGGTATTTCCGTGAAATATGTACATTTTCAACGCCCTACTCGCATTAACCCGTTACCTTTTCCCGTCTGGCTGGAACTGTATACTTTAGGTTTGTCAGATTTTTGTTTAATTATTCTAATAAGGCTATTTAAAATTTTCAAGTATACAGTTCAATTTATGATTTATTCTCTACAATTTGTTACAATGCAATTCCATTTTTGTTAAAAGCATAATTATAATCCTTAATTTCTTTTCAAAATGGGTGCTCGTGAAATAGTCTTAAAAGACGTTTTCAAGCACTGTATTCCAACAAAATTATTCTATTACCCCCCCCCCCCCCCGTATAGGAGACAGGCCCCTCCTTGAAAACCGGCTGGATCCGCCCATGCTCTTATTCGGGATCTTGAATTGAATAGTCATTCAGTTGGAATGGACCAACAATATAATAACTTTCACTTTAAGTTTTCATTACCAAAATGCAGTTTTTAGTACAAAAGTTTATAGTACGCTTTTATCACTGATACAAAGAATACAGTTTAATTGCCTAGGCACTATTTACTTGCTTGGCTAACTACCTAAGTCTTTCAGTAAATAAATCAGGAATAGTAAATTTTTGATAACTGGCTATTTCCTTCACAGCGGATACTATTAATGTTTACTATTAAGTTTTTTTTTTAGTCTTTTATAAAGGGTAATTTTCGTCGGTCTGTTCGGTGGTATTGTTAAAATGCTTTCCACTGCAGTGCCCACACATATATGTGCAATCGAACCCAGCTTTACATAGCTAAATTTTGTAACGTACAATTGCAAGATATTAGTGGAAGTTCACTTGTTAGTTCAACTATAAAACAACAACCCATAAAACAATAAACATTGTTTGTTATACTTTCCTTAAAGCAAGAAAGCTGAACTTTTGTACATTTATTTCTTAGACGAAACATATAAAAAATAAATCAGTTTTACCATTTTATCACGTTCTGCTAAGGGGTGAACATTTAGTAACAACCCCTACAACTATAAATATTAATTTAATACCGTTAAGGAACGTGAAATATTTGGTTCACATATTGCTCATAAACGCTCTAAGATAGGTTTTTAAAATATTTGACCTTTAAGGGTTGAAACATCCCCTAAAACAATATATGTTGTTTGTTTACTTTCCTTAAAGCTGTAATTGTTTACATATATTTCTTACAAAATACATATGAAAAGTAAATAACTTTTACATTTTGTTACTTGCTGCTAGGAGTGAAAATGTGTTAACAATCCTTAAAACAATAATTATTAATAGTCATACATTCCTTAAAACTAGAGAGCTGAAATTTTGTACATTTATTTCTTACACGATACACATAAAAAGTAAACCAGTTGTACATTTCGTTACGTGCTGCTAAGGGTTGAAAATGTATTACAAATGTATTTAATAGTGTTTTATTATCACCTAACCCACAAGCAGTGTCAAGGCCGTAGCAAGAAAAACTTTTTTTTTGAGGGGGGGTCAGGTCATTACCGGGGAATTCAATTTAGACCCTGTTAACACGTTCACTGCTAAGGACGCACATGCAGGGGCACTGACACTATAAGAAGCGGCCGATGCACAGTGCATTGCACGCCAACCCCATATTGGGAGTATTTTCAATACACAATGCATTGCGTGTTTCGCAAGCCAACCCCTGTATTGGGAGTACTTTCAATATACAATGGATTGCGTGCTTAACACGCCAACCCCCGTATTGGGAGTATTTTTAATACACAAAACATTGCGTCCTTCGCACGCGAACCCCCGTATTGGGATTACTTTCAATACACAATGCATTGCGTGCTTCGCACTCCAACCCTATTATTGGGAGTATTTCCAATACACAGAGCATTGCGTGCTTCGCACGCCAAATCCCATATTGGCAGTATTTTCAATACAGAATGCATTGCGTGCTTCGCACGCCAACGTATTGGGAGTCCTTTCAATACACAATGCATTGCGTGCATAGTTTTCTTATTTTAGATAAGATCAAGCTCACAAGAAAGTAAGGCTGTAATAATAATTTAAATCTGTAAATAAATTGTAATAAATTTACTATTTAAATAAGATATTAATTTGTTTATTCATAGTCGTGGCGAAGTATCTCATTAAAAGTACTGTATCTTAAAAGGCAGGTTAAAGGGTAATTGTATTTGCTGTGGTTCTTGATAAAGGTCGTCCACATTCTTCTGTTCGTGTAAGTGACAGGGTTATATTACACAAGCTGGGACAAAGAAAGTAGGACAAGGGCTGAAGGGGGCAAGACGTCTAGCAATAAAGTGAGTGTATATGTGTGTGGTAGAATTTAAGCGTATATAAATAGTTTCACTTTGAGTATCAAATTCACTATTTCGTACATTACAATTTCACACAGTAAGCACTTAACTAACACGTACTATTCACAATTTACTTTTTGTGTATTTTAATAATTATAAAGTAGCCTAGTAAATAAAATAATAAAAGAGCGTATTATATTTACGAATAAAACACATGTATTTATTCATAATACTGTTGCATTCTTAATAAATACAGAATGAGTTATAAAAGAAACTTAAGTTAGAACAACTAGCTATTGGCATCCTAAAAATGTGCCATACAATCAATGTTGTCTACCAATATTAGTTTTCTCATTTTCAATATTTATGTACTTAAATCCTACAACCAATATTAGAATTTGCGAAATTATATTACACTGGGGGAACCCCTGGGTGCTCCGCACGCCAACCCCGTTGGAACCTTCTATGCACACTATCATGTTATGTTTTCTTTATAATAAAGGTGTAGAATTATTAATAACCCCAAAGGTAAGATGGTAAATAATGTTGAAATCAAATTATTTTGTACATTTTATAACAGCAGTTGTAATAACAATTAATATAATCAGCAAGGCTCGGTCTACACTTTAATAAAAACCCAACATAAAATCAATTTGGATAAGGTCCCCGATAATTACTACATTAATACAAGGTTAATGTAATATTACCTGTTTTTTCCCTCAAGTGATCCACTAGTATTGTAAACACTACCGCGGTCAGCTACAAATTAAATGGATTGCGTTGTTTTTTGTGTTTTTGTGTATGTGTTGTAATGTCAATGTGTTGTAACAAAAATTTGTTTTAATGTTTGACGAACCCATGTGAGCGATTTTTCACATCAGAAGATGGACTATTGAATACGTCCGAAACCGCGGTAGTGTTTGCAATACCAGTGGATCACTTGACGGGAAAAACAGGTAATATTACATTAACCTTGTACTAACATAAAAGTTAGAAATACAAGTAAGCGCTTCAAAGTTTGAAATCAGCTGTTGATGGCAGTATTAGAGCAAACAGCTGTTTTATCTGTTATTTTATTCAATCGGTTGCTATGGTAATAATTAATGTAAATACACGTGTTGGTTCACCAGTCGTAATTAAATTTTAATTGACACTGTGCAATTTAATTTAGTCTAGAAGTTTAACTTAAAATTATGTTTAATTTTTTATTTTTGTCATCAATAATTGTAATACTCTAGGTTTAAATTTGATTATAATTATTTGTAAATTGCATATTTATTTATATCTAATTATTCCGACAATTATTTTAAATGCATTTTGCTAGTAAAGATTTTTTTAAACATTTTAACTTAGCCTAAAGCTGCAGAAGAAATAATTACTTGAGGACCTTGGTAACTTTTTAACATAAAGTAATCTCGCTTGCAACTTTTACATTAAATAAATAATATTTTTTACTGCTTATTTTAATTTGAAGCTGATTACTTCAAATTTGTTGGTTTTAAATTTTGATCTATCAATAATTACAGGTACTCTAACTATAAATCTTATTATTATTTATATATTATACATTTATTTATTTATATCTCTCCATTCTGAAAATATTTGTTTTAATGTATTTTTGTTAGTAAAGGTGTTTCTTGGAATATTCAAGTAACGCTGCAGACAATATTACTTGATAATCTTGGTAACATTTCATAAAGTAATCTCGTTTGCAACGTAACATTAAATAAATAAATACCTTGCTAAACATATAATTTAGATGATTGTGTGTATTGTATAATTTTTTAATGAAATTCATGTAATGCCTCTTCGAGAAAATTAGCATTGAATATATGTCAAAAGGCGAAAATCTCGCGGAATTATATACATTCTTTAAAAACGTGTACTGAAAAAAATAATTGCTCAATATTAACCAAACTCGCTAACATATAACTTAGGTGATTGTGGGTATTGTATAATTTGTTAAAGAAATTCGTGGAATGCCTCTTCGAGAAAATTAGCCTTAAATATGCATCAAAATACGAAAATCTCGCGGAATTATATACCTTCTTTAAACACTTGTACTGAACAAAATAATTACTCAATATTATCCAAACTTTGTAAACATTAAATATAGGTGATGGTGTGCATTGTATATTTTTTTGAAGAATTATCGTCTGCAACTTAATATCAAATAACACGTGAGAGCTAAGGCGAACCATGCTTACGCGGCGTGTCATGGTACAGGGCTATAGAATACAAGGGCTGGTCCACCCCTTTGATGTTGACGCTCGCCGACTGTTCCAACCTTCCTCTTGCCCCCCCTCCTATGTGACGTCACTCTGGTACCATGACACGCCGCGTAAGCACGGTTTACCTTAGCTCTTACGTGTTATTTCATATAACGTTGCAGACGATAATTATTCTTTAAGAAATTATGCAATACACACAATCACCTAAATTATATGTTTACCAAGTTTGGTAAATATTGAGTAATTATTTTGTTCAGTACAAGTGCTTAAAGAAGATATATAATTCCGCGAGTTTTCGCCTTTTTACGCATATTTAAAGCTAATTTTCTCGGAGAGGTATTCCACAAATTTCTTGAAAAATTTATACAATACACACAATCACTTAAACTATATGTTTAGCAAGGTATTTATTTATTTAATGTTACGTTGCAGACAAAATTACTTTATGAAATATTACTAAGATTATCAAGTAATATTGTCTGCAGTGATACTTAAATATTCTAAGAAACACTTTAACCAATAAAGTACATTAGATCAAACATTTTCAGAATGATGAGATATAAATAAATAAATATATAATACATAAATAATAATAAAATTTAAACTTAGAGCACCGGTAATTAATTATTGATAACTCAAAATTTAAAAAAAAACAAATTTTAAGTAATCAGCTTCAAATTGAAATGAAATGAAATGAAAATTTATTGCTGTTACTTTTGTACATTAACAAAATCAAAATAATTCATAATTTAAAATTACATTAACAAATGAGAAATGATAATTTATCTTGAAAACAAGTACATAAAAATACAAAACCTAAAAATGTTTAAATATATACAGTACAAAAAGGAAAACAATTTAAACCACCTCGATGTAAATAAACATTAAAAATATTATTTATTTAATGTAAGAGTTGCAAGCGAGATTACTTTATGTTGAAAAGTTACCAAGGTCCTCAAGTAATTTCTTCTGCAGCTATAAAGTTAGAATGTTTGAAAAAAATCTTTACTAGCAAAATGCACTTAAAATTTTCAGAATAATTAGATTTAAATAAATATATAATGTAAAAATAATTATAATCAAATTTAAACCTAGAGTAATAAAATTATTGATGACAAAAATAAAAAAATAAAACATAATTTTTTAAGTTAAACTTCTAGACTAAATTAAATTGCACAGTGTTAATTTAAATTTAAATAGTTCAATTGTTTAAATTCAACTATTAAATTAAGTATTTCCTAAGCCCTAGGGAAGGAAAATTTCTTTAAAGAAGTTTTATTTTATTTTTTAAATATTTTATCTCAGCAGTAATTATTATGTCATGTGCATATCTGCATATAAGCTACTCATTATGTATAAGTATTTATAACTTTTATGTGTTTTATTTTATAAGTATTACACATGTTTTATTAAACTGCAGTATGACATTCAAGTTTTGGTGGTTTATTGTAATAAATATAATTATTTACAATAATGTGACCCATTTTGTTCATTTTCGTATTTAGTTTTTAGAAATGTTTCAGAGAATCAAATTAAAAATATGCTAACATTAGTACACTACAACGGTTTATTTCCTACAAATTAGTTTTATTGTAACCCTGTCTTCTTCTTACATCTTTAGACTAATTGCTTACAGTCTACTTATTGATTTCTGTAGTGTCAATACTAAAATTACAGAAGAGCGCTTCATAAAAATGTTACAGGTTTGCTAAGAAATTGAAATTATTGTAGCAAAGAATACTTATGAGAAGCAGTGGGAATGGAGCAGGAGTTACCACCGTGACGTCATCACAGCTGCAGCACGGGAATGCTTTCCTTGGCGGACTGGTCTAGCCCTTGTATTCTATAGCCCTGGTCATGGTATCAGAGTGACGTCACATAGGAGGGAGGGGGGCGAGAGGAAGGTTGGGACAGTCGGCGAGCGTCAACATCAAAGAAGTGGACCAGCCCTTGTGTTTTGTATTCTATAGCCCTGGTAGACATAGGAGTTTGCGCGCGCAACTTGTAAGTTTGTATGGACGAGAGATTTCTACATTTGTTCTCACTTTTGTTATTCAAATAATTCTAAGTCAAACACTTTTATGAAAAGATAATTTACAAGTATACAGTTCAACTCTTTGATTTATTCTCTACACTTTGTTATAATAATATTTAATTTTCGGGTAAAGCAAATATTCCTAAGTTACGTTTCAAACTAGGCCTAGTTTTGTTAGCAGTCGTGTAGATGGAACATAAAAACTGTTGTTTCCAAAATAAGAATTTTGACATTGATAAATGTTTTTATTTATACAGTTCTATTTAGAACTAAATTACGAAACTTTTTTACGCTTGGAAGCAAAACGCTTCATATTCATAATATATCACATGGCCATTCAAAACTAAGGTGCTTATTGCTGCATTTAATTTACTAGGTTGGTGTCAATGTTTTAGAACCAGTTTCCAGCTTTATTTGATTTTTTTTTTATATATGTAATCAACCAATTGGACAGCAGTTGTCACTGATCAGCTGTTAATTTTTGGACTCATAACCTTACTTTGTGACCGATTCCATGTCCATGTTGTGTTTTGTGGTTCAGTTTTAGTGATTTAATTTAGTCATAAATCAATTAAAAAAACAGTATTCAAGAAACAAAGTTAGTAAGAAAAACAAAGCAAACGTTGGAAAAATGTAAACATTGTCGTGAGTCCACAACCCTACTAATCAATCAAATGAAAATCAAAATGAAAAAGTTAAAAAAGGAAGAAAAGAAATTAAAAAAAGGAGGTGTTACATATGGGGCTGGCCTCTTTTAACTGTTAAAAGATGTGAAAAAATTTAAAACACCAAATATAAAACAGGTGATGTAAATAGTCTTACTTTTCATTATAAATAAACATCTGAAGTTTTTTCTAATTTCCCGTAAGTTAGTTTTTTCCGTGTTTTCCATCACGTTTTACAGCATAAATTTTTTATTTTTTTGAGCTAATGAGCTCAAATTTTTTACATATGATCTTCAATATATTGTGCACAAACTGTAGCATGGGAGTTAAAATATTTTTATCCATACTCCTAATAATGTTTTTTGCATTAATTGAAAAATTATAATTTTGTAAAAAAAATAAAAATAAAAAGTCCCTTACCTATTTTTAAAAGCACATCTAAAACCATGCTACAGTATGTAAGGCTATTTATTAGCTTTAAAAAAAGTTTAAAACATTATAATAGGTGCAATACAAAAGGATTTATGCTGTAAAACAAGAATATCGGTTTTTAACCCCCCCCCCCTCGCCCGAAATGGGATATTGAGGGTGGGGCGGTATTAATACCATATCTTCTTTTAAGTCTTGTTCTAGGGTACACTTTAATTAATAAAAATGTTGTTTGGGGACAACTATAAAAAAATATATTTTTGTGTACATTGCCCCCTTAAAACTGTAGTAGAGGCATTGAAGAAACAACACTATAGTGTTGTTTCTTCAATGGTAGAGGTTAGTAAGTTTTTTTTAACAGAAAATATTTAATGGAATATCTTTGTTAAGTAATCAAAGCGCAATTCTCGGCTGTAATGAAATACTAATGAATATAAAAATGATCTTCTACTTGGTTATACAATGTGAATATTCAATCTTGAAGTCTGCCATTATATTTATCTACTTGTGTTTGTCTCAATCAACCATGACTGCAACAGAAGTACAACAATCGGTTCAGGCATAACTTTTAATGGATTTAACAATCAGAGCGAAACAAAACTAATTAACTGTGGTTTCAAGTAATTTAATATAAGATTTTTATTTTGCTACATTTCCCTAGAAATGGCAATGCTATAGCGAAAATTGGGAAGCCGGTTTTTAGTGTTATGCAAGCATTTTTTTTTAAATTTGCCAAAAATAGTAATTGTATCCCAATCCAAAAGTGTTCCGTAGCTTTTTCGTAGAGAAAGGTTCAAGGAATTCATATATTTCAGTAAAAACATCATTGATGTAAAATTTACAAAGTTATTTGCTCAAGAAACAAAAATGTTCAGTAACGGAAGGATAAAGTTCAACTTTAGGCCTACTAAATAGAACTGTATAAAAACATTTATCAATTTAAAATTTCTTACTGCAAGACTGCTATCAAAAGTATGCCAAGTTTGAAATGCAATTTACTAATATATCCTTTGCCCAAAAATGAAATGTTATTATAACAAAGAGTAGAGAATAAATCAAAGAATTGAACTGTATACTTGTAAATTATATTTTCATAAAAGTGTTTGACTTAGAGTTATTTGAATAGCAAAAGTGAGAACATATAAATATAGAAACCTCCCATCCATACATGCAATACAACCACGCGCGCGACAAATGCTAGTCTACGCAAGTCCGTTAGGTTTGAGTTTCAACCGTCAGATGAGAACGTCATAACAGTGACTTTCCCATTTGCAGTTACCATTGCATACGTAACTACAGTACTGTGAATCACTAAAATAAGGCAAAAATTTCTGGAGTGTGTTTTATGTGACAAAATAATTAATAACTATACTATTGGCAGTTTACATGACTGTTCAGGTGTAGTAGTAATCTAGTAATATACCATATTATATTTGTAGCAGTCGGTACGGAAAGTGTATGAAAGTGTAACACATTTCGTGTTTGTAAACGTTTGATTTTTCGAAACAGTTTGAAAGGTTTAGTTGGACATGAATTCTGTTAAAAAGAAATTATTTGACAATAATTATAAAATTTAATTTACATTTACAAATTTATTTAAACCAGAAAGTAGTAGGCCTACACGTTTAATGGTCTTAAATGGCAGATTATACAAAAATACTACAGCAAGTCAAACTATATGGACACAAATCCTTTACCCTCTTGAAATATACAGAGTGTTTGAAAAGTCTGAAAACAGCTTAATAATATCTCAAAATGTACGAGTCTTATGAGATAGAAATAAAATCAGTTATTCACAACCATAAAAGAACCACTTTTTGGTGAGTTTGAAATTTATGTACGCAATTTTTGGATCGGCCATCTTGGAACGAACTTCATTTTTTTAAATAGGAAGGTGGTCATGTGATACATCATTTCAATGTAGAATTTCAATAGAAAACCAACGGTGAAATTTGCACATCCATATCTTTAATCGATTACACATGGCGGCCAAAAACAACGAAATCGTATTTTCCGATTTTGCCCCATTTTGCTGTACTATTAATAAAAAAAATATTAATTATTCTTCTTTTTGGATTCAATATTAAATAAGCTTTCAAACGATATGCCGCACAACGTTATTTGGGAGTATTTAAAAATTTAAAGTTACAGCCATTTTTATTTTTTCAAAATTGATTTCGAGAGGTTCAACCAAATACAGGTGTGGCATATCGTTTGAAAGATTATTTAATTCTGAATCCAAAAAGAAGAATGATTAATATTAAAAAAAAAAAAAA
>JAGFPH010008226.1:0-29042 GCA_018207615.1 Philaenus spumarius
CAATTACAGTTGTTTCCAGATCATCACCACCGTACTGGAATAGATCTTTTACAAACAAGTGAGCATCATAGCGTGAGAGATTGTGACAGAACACAGGGATTTTCACAGGTAACCGTCTATTTAAATTACATCTTGCGTGTGCCGGTCCCAGGTACTTTGATGTTAGGTGGCAATGATCCCTCACTTTATCATTTGATTTTTCAATAGCCTTCTCACAAATATGGCATTGGGTTGTCGAATGGAAATGTTTAGAGTCCTCCTCTGACATCACTAACGGTTGGATAGTAGTATATTTTTCTTTGATTAAATCCATTATTCGGGACAGTTCTTGAACGAGCATCTTAGGAACGGTGATGAGCTCGTCTTTATTTTTAGCTCTGTTAGTAACAGGGTGAAACCTTTCGTTGTTTACACGTGAAACCAGATATACGGTGTATCCGTACGGTGTATGCATTTTTCGTTTTCTAGTATTAGCATCGTTATCAGTTCCTTCTTTTACAGATTCCAACAAGCATTCAAAATCGATGTATATCGCGTAAGGGTGCTCGAACTTGTAATTATGATTTTTAAATTCCGCTTGTGTACCCGGTTTAGGCATTATTGGTTTTTTAGGATCATGAATCTTACAATCAATCATATGTTCAATCAGTTTACCCCAATCTGCTCAAATTTGTGATGTATACGTAATGTGATTTATCTTCTTTCTGGATGTATAGGAGATCGATTTCTTTTTGAGCATCGTACCGCTCAGATATCCTCAGCGGGTTAATTTTATACCCTGCATCGAAATCGTTTACATTAATCGCCATTGAGGGGTAGCCTTCATATCCTTTGGTAGATTTTTTCTCAAACTCAGTTATACCTTTTATTTTCATAGGGTATTCGAAGCCTTTGAAGAGTTCATCGTTAATCCGATTTTCATATTTGCTTACACGTTGTGGGTCTTTGTTTGGCGTTTCCAGAGCGCAGAGAACCGAGTACACGAAGCAGCTGTTATCTTCTTTATTCTCGATGTTTATGCACGCTTTCCTATCCATGATTTTCTTTGGTAATTCAATATATGAGCTGCCGGCTAACGGGTTAAATTTGTTTAGTTTCAGAATTAACCTAGTACATCTTCTAAGAACCCAGCCTGACCCTCTCGATGGTTGATGTCGAGATTCTCTTGCCATCAGGTCTTTAAATTTTTCTTTCACAAACTCTGATACATCATTTTCTCTTTGCATTTCAGCTGCTTTGGTGTTATAAGCCATAGTGCAGAACTGTTCCCCTTCATCAGGCCGATGTCTCGTATACTCACATTCCAAAACCATCTGTACTTTTGCTGATATTTTTTCAATGCTGAATGCCTGAATAAAATCTTTAACCATTAGTTGTAGTGAGTACAGGAACTGATCTATATTGTTAATATCATCGACGTTATTTATTGTAATTACTTTAAAATCTCCTTTTTTGGAAACTTTTGTTTGAACCATATTTTTTGTGAATGGCGGCGGTCCTAATATACTTGTTATTCTTTCAGAGTCCGGGTGCACTCTTCTCATGGGAGGTTCGAATAAATTTATTTCTTCTTCTTCTTTTACCCCGGCTATCATTCGACGTTTTCTTGCTTCTCCAATTTTTTTATTATTCTGTTCAATTTTCGCCATTATCTGTGCGATGTCTTCTTCCAACGTTTTCTTCTCTTCTTCTAACTTCTTCTCTTCGTCTATCTTTTCCTCGGCTATCGTTTGTTGTTTTCTTTCTTCTTCTTTTTCTTCTTTAAACCCGGGGCTAGGCGGTGAATATTCAGGACTGTCTGGGAAATTCAGAGGTTCTAAGTAGATCGGTGATAACGGAATAGGATTCTTTTCTTCTACCATTTTTTCATTTTTCTCTTTTTTATTTTTTTTTCTATTATTCTTTTCAATCGCTCTACGTCTTTTGTCTTCTTCCATTTTTTTCTTCATTTTAATTGCTTCAAGTTTCCTTTCTTCTTCCATTTTTTTATTATTCTCTTCAATTTGCACTAGTATCTGCGCAATTTCTTCGTCCAACTTCTTCTCCTCGGCTATCTTCTCCTAAGACATCATTTGTTGTTTCCTTTCTTCTTCCATTTTTTTGTTATCCTCTTCAATTATTCCCTTGATTAACTGCTCGATTTCTTCGTCCAACTTCTTCTCCTCGGCTATCTTCTCCTCAGACATCATTTGTTGTTTTCCTTCTTCTTCCATTGTTTTGTTATACTCTTCAATTTCCTTGAATAACTGCTCGATTTCTTCGTCCAACTTCTTCTTCTCCTTGGCTATCTTAGTCTCCTCAGCTATCTTCTTCTCCTCGGCTATGATTTGTTGTTTTCTTTCTTCCAGTAACCGATCTTCTTCCTCTCTCAGTTTCATCAGAGTTTCATCTCCTTTAACTATAGATCTCCGTATGCCTTCTAACCTTATTTTTCGTTCTTCAATTTCTGCACTCAACCGTTTTTCTTCTTCTTTAACCCTAGAACCGGCAGATCGCACGAAACGTGCGATCATGACAGCACATTTGTAACGCGTGATTGTATTGAATATTTGACCAACTAAAAATCTTCCAATCTCATAAAGACAAACACCATTGGAAAGGTAATGTTTCAAACTTTTTTTTTGTATTTACAATTTCTTTCTAAAACGTATATTTACATACGTAATCATCGTTGCAGTTTATTAGTTTTCTACAAATCAATCGGCGCCCGAAAATTCATACAAAACATAACGAAATTACTCAACTTTTGTCAATCTCTAAAACCCGCCCAGTAATTTGTCTTAGTTAAACCTATGTACCAATGGATTCATCACAATTTCCCCTATCCAAAACTTTCATCCAATCAAAAATCGGACCAATAGTATTGAATTTAGAAGGGGTTTTGTAGACCCTTGCAATTGATCAGTTTTCCAACCAATAAACAGCGTTATGTATTTCACGTGAGATCTTTATGAACTAAATAGTTTTTTATAGATATTTTGGTATCTTTGTAAAGATAATTCTTCAAGCTAACTTCCCCTGTAAACCAAATTTGCTATATTTGAACAGTTTATTGTGTAGGACCGTGGGAAAGTGACTGCTAATACGGTCTCACCTAACGTTCAAATCTGTAGCGTAACGGACTTTTATAGCATGGGGAGACATACAAGAATGCGCGCGCAACTTGTACAGACGAGAGTTTACTATATTTTTCTAACTTTTGTTGTTCAAATACTTCTAAGTCAAACACTTTTATGAAAAGATAATTTACAAGTATACAGTTCAGTTCTTTGATTTATTCTCTACACTTTGTTATAATAATATTTTATTTTTGGGCACAGCATATATTTGTAAATTACGTTTCTAACTTGGCATACTTTTGATAGCAGACTTGTAGTAAGAACATAAAATCTCGTGTTTTCAAAATAAGAAATTTGAAAATGTTAAATGTTTTTATACAGTTCTATTTAGAACTAAATTACGAAACTTTTTTACATTTATGGAAAAAATTACAAAAAATGTTTACTACATTTTATGTAGACTTAAAGTTGAACTTTTATTTTTCGTAACTGAACATTTTTTGTTTCTTGGGCTAATAACTTTCTAAATTCTGCATCTATAATTTTTTTACTGGCATATACAAATTCTTTGAACCTTTCTCTACAAAAAAGCTATGGAACACTTTTGGATTGGGGTTAATTTACTATTTTTGGCGAATTTTTGAATAAATGCTTGCACACGCCAAAAAATCCATTTTCGTTAACATTGCCGGTTCTAGGGTTAATTCCTTTAACTATAGTTTTATACCGTTCTTCCATTTCATCTTTTGCTTTTTGGATCCTCGATTTTATGCGAGCTTCTTTCATCTCCTCATTTTCCTCTACATTTGTCCTCGATAATCGTTGTTCCCTTTTTTTCATTGATTTTTGTACCCACGATTGATAGTTTGATTGCATTTCCTGAAAGTTTGAGATATTGAAACGCTCGGTGTTTTCGGTCTCATGTTCGGGTGTTACTGCTGGAAAGATTGGTCCATATTCCATTTCTTTGTAATAGAAGTCTTGGCTTGGAGAGGGCATTGGAGTCCTACTTTCACTACGAGAATCTTGCTTAGGGCTATATTGTAAACTCGGAGTTTTACGAACACCAGTAAATATTTTTGATGGTCGGGTAGGTTTTCTTGTTATAAATTCAACTATATCATCATCATCAGTAACTTTGGTGGGCTTGCGGACCGTCTGTCTTTCTACTTTTGGATACTTAGCTTTCAGATGGTCTACATGTTCAACTGTATACTTTGATGGAGTTTGATGACTGAGGCTGGCTGGAACTACGACCCGTTTATTTAAAACCTGTATTTTTTCTAAATTCGAGTGATCTTCAGGAAGTCTTACGTTAGTATATTCTACCACTTGGCCGGGATGATTTCGCTTTACATGTCGTGCCCAGTTTTGTCGTGTTACTCTTTCGTTACATATTTTACACAATCGAGTCTTCTTGTTTTCCTGTTGGCTCTTAGATTGTTCCTTTTTTTCTTTTGATGCATTTAAATTTTTACATTCATTTGAATTTTTACATTTGTTTAGATGTATTTTAGTTTGTATATGTTTTGACCAATATGAGGTTTTGTATTCACTATCGCAAACATCACAGTATTTAAGATTTTTTTTAGACTTTGGTTTAGCAGAAGTAGATGTATCGCAATTGATTTTATTATTTTTATTATTTTCATTTTTACATTTGTTTTGATGTTTTTTGGTTTGTATATGTTTTGACCAATATGAGGTTTTGTATTCACTATCGCAAACATCACAGAATTTAAGATTTTTCTTAGACTCTGGTTTAGTGGAAGTAGATGTATTTAAAACGATTTTATTGTTTTTATTATTTGTATTATTTTCATTTTTATTATGACTTTTAATATGCTTACCCCATTCAGACTCTAAAACATTCACACCACATTCTTCACATTCAATCTCATACTTACCCCATTCTGCATCGTCCTGATAAGAACGGTTTGTTTGGTTAATCACACTTGACGCTGACATGTTTACAGAGATGCCGTCTCCCTTACTACTACGGGCCTCTTCCGGACGAATTAGTTCGTGGGACTTAGAATAATATTGTTTACTTTCAGTTGACATGTTTACAGAGATGCCGTCTCCCTTAATACTACGGGCCTCTTCCGGGTGATTCAATCTGGGACTTAGAATAATTGTATGACCTTGAACTTACGCGCGCAACTCTAATATTTTTCACGGGAGATCGCAGATCAAATTCCTCGGCACTTGTTAGCACAAAGTCCGCCAACCCGGCACCAAATCTCCCGTGCGCCAGAAACGGCATTTCCCTAACTACTCATAATTGTATACGTAATACAGTATAAATTACGTTTAACCTACCAAGTCTCCTTTCTTAGAGCTGGCATCCGTGAAAATTCTAATTTAATTTTCTCCGGAAAAAATATCCGGGTAGTAAACATGCGTAAGTGAAAAGTAAAGAGGATATAATTCCATTATGCAAGATATACGTTTTGTGAAACTTCCCTCCAAATGTAATAATAAAGAGAAATCTAAGTTTCAAAGGCCCAAATAAATTAGCCAACTTTATAATTTTTAATGGAAACCCCTAGTTCTTATTACATTTATGGGTTTTACACATAATGTGAAGATTTTTTTATAATGCAAAACCGTTTTTATGAAAATTAGACTATAAATTTGGATTTTTATAGATTTCAAATGCTCTAGCTACTTTTGGTAAAATATTTAACTATAAGAAATATTAAAAAAGGGCTTCAAATTATATTTGTTATCAAGTGACAACATACAACTATAGAAGTTTTTAACATTATTGGTGATAAACTCAAAATTAAACCTATTAATTTCTTTTTTAATAATCATTAGTACTTTTTATTTTGACGCTTGATAAAACATATCAATTTAAGTGAATGCATTCATTGTTTCTTCTTTAACTTCCAAGAATCTATTATTTCAAGTTGCAACTAAAATGTGAAATTTGGCACACATATTGGGAAAACAGCTAACAAAATTTAAAAACCACTAAATTTAAATTTAAAAATACGCATTCTTTTAAAATAACAAGTTAAACATATTTCTATAATTATTTCATACTTTATGCTCAAGATGTGTATGTTTTCTTGTGAGTTTTTTTCTAAAGAATGTTAAGTTTTTTGACAATAATAAGAATAATAATAATATAATCTTTATTTATTGAGTCAAAGTTAGGACCATTGGGTCCCCTCTTCCACTTAATCTCGATCAACAACTTAACTTGACAATGATCTAACAACGAAATTTTGTTAGTTAATTTTTAATAATAATATGCTTAGATTTAGTTCGAGATGAACAACTAAGTGCAGCTCTGTAAATTTAGGGAAAGGAAATGAGCTACAACGTAATTATTTGTGTGACTGAAAGCTCTCCTGATTTTGAAAGAGAATGACAAACAAAATACAAGGTTCTATCTGTAGCTATACACCTTATGATTTATCCTTATGAGTATCCCAATATCCTGTCGAATTTCAATCCATTCGAGGCTCACCCTTTTGTTACCATTGATTCCTTTTCACCTCACTATTCAGTAATGATAATTCAGGTTGTGGTTACAAGAGTTAAACTAAGTTACTGTAAACTTAAGTTCAGAAACGTTTTACCAGCCATACTCCACTTTTTTTTTCTTTTTTTTTTGTACCGTAATAAACAATTTATATTTATAGATCGGCTTGGTTAACTAATTGAGTTAAACTTATGCAGGCTCCTAATAATCGAAACACCTAGGGTGAAACAATATTCAACTTATTCCAATTTTTTTTTTTATTTACCGATATTTTAAATAATGATAACTCAAAAACCATACATTTTTCAAAAAAAATTGTGGTAGTAACAGTAAAACCGCATTAATTAGTGTGCATTGCTGAGAGATGCAGCCTGTATCTTTCACATGCATCAGACTATTTAACTATTTGCAAACTAGTATATATGGGTTTTGCAACATTACAACTCTATGGGTGTAGTAATTAATTCTAAAGTTACAAATTATGTAATATAACAACAAAAAATTGGCAGCTGATAAAAGAAGCGCAAGCAGTATCCAAAATTTGAGCAATCATTCCAAGAATTCAAAACTATAGAATTTAGGAGAAATTAAAACCCCTTGCCCAGATATCAAATTGTATATCTTCTATAGCTGAACTTATTTTGTATTTAAACATTGGTAATATCTAAAAAACTTTTCAAAATTGCTTCTATTTAAATTATTTTTCTTTTTGTATAAGCCATTTTAACAAGCAAACAAGTCAACATAATTTATTGTTATTTCGTTATAAAACCTATTTTAAGCAATATTTTTAAAAATGACTACAAATAGGCGTATGAAATAATAAAAGTCAATACTAATGTTCAAAAATTTTTACACAATGGCAATTTTATGTGTTTTGTTACTGAAGTGGAACACAAGACCCAGTAATAACAATATTATAGATTGTTTATATTGATAAGATCGTAGCCTATTATTTCAACACATACATGTATTTTTACATCTCTCTGAACTAAGGATCGCGTTACTGTGCTTGTTGTCCATTCCAATCTCGTTTCACACAAATCACACACCAAGCCTAATTATTGGAATTCCATAAAAGAGACAATCACAAGTTTCAGCCTATTAGAGAACGTGCTTATTTATAAAACAGATAACACACATGTATTACTATATTTGTTTTACTGTACAATGTACTGAATATAATGTTGCTCTTATTCAAAGCCTGCAAACTAGTAAAGTCTCTCTTTAACATGGAGACAATATTATTAGACAACACGTAGGTCTACGTGTGCTCAGCTTAGTATGCGACATGATTGCTGCACGCATTCCAGTGTGTAGTTATTATTATATTTTCATTTCTCTTTATATTAATGTTTTCTTCTTAACGCATTTACCAAATCCCCCCCCTCAGAAAGATATTAATAACAGTAGAACTGGCTCGTTGAAATAACAAATGTAGTTTTGAGCTTAGGTTTAAAATAGTGTGCCAGTAAGGAAGTAAGCGGAAGGTTTGGCCAGTGAAACATTATTTTGCAATTCCCGCGATTCCGGGGTTTCTAGTTCTCGTTTTTTATTTTTTAAGCTTTAACTGCTAAAGAATTTCTTTTAGGAGGCATTGTGTTTTATCTAGGTTAATAATGCGTAAGGTAGCTACAAATATCGCGTTATTGAGGGAAAACATAGAATTAAATATTTTCATACTTAAATAACTAAAACTTAACAATGTATTTACAGTTCCATATCATATTTCAATATTATAAAATAATGAAAACAAACGATATTTTAAAGCGTCGTGATAGTGATCTCAACCCTTGTACCAACACTTCCCACGCTGTCTAACAGTAATATTTTGTATGTCCTTTATAGCCGCAAGGTTTCATTTGTTTTATCTCATTTTGTAATTCAATAAAGCTGTCACAAATACTTTTTGCAATAATAATTTACAAGTATACAGTTAAATTATTTGATTTATTCTCTACACTTTCTTATAATAATATGTCATTTTTGGGCAAAAGATATAGTATTCCTAAATTACTATTCAAAATAGGCCTAGTTTTGTTAGCAGTCTTGTAGTAGGAACATAAAAACTGGTGTTTTAAAAATAAGAAATTTGAAATTGATAAATATTTTTATACAGTTCTTTTTAGAACTAAATTACAATACTTTTTGACATTTATGAAAAAAAATTACAAAAAATGTTTACTACATTTTATGTAGGCCTAAAGTTGAACTTTTTCCTTTCGTTACTGAACATGCTTGTTTCTTGAGGTAATAACTTTGTTAATTTTACTTCAATCATTTTTTTCTGGCATATATGAATTCTTTGAACCTTTATCTACAAAAAAGCTATGGAACACTTTTGAATTGGTTTAGAATAAATGTATAAAAACATGGTTAAATTAGTATTATTAGTTTTTAAATTTGACTTACGGTTAAGCCACAAACTGGCTTTGGAAAAAAGCTTACACTAAGAGAAACGATGCGGCCGCCATTTTTATTTTATTCAAGGGGTTAAAAATGAAAAATTGAAAAAACCGTATATATAAATCTTTCGGCCTAGAAATAAGGAACATTCATTAAAAAAGTCATCACAATCGGTCTAGACGTTTGGCCGTAATGGTGGGTCAGATAGACAGACAGACACACAGACGAATGCCGAACGGTCGAACTAAAACGGAGACCTCACTTCGCTCGGTCAATTAATTTTAGTTCACCCTTTTATATAACTGAGTGTCTCTATCCAACTAAAGTCTAGAGGATGTGTAATTTGAAATAACGAACAATAACAACTACTGTTTACTTCAAGACAGGATAAAAAATAATAACAGTAACATTAAAAAAATGTGAGACAGGTTCAAAGAAAGAAGGCAAGACCCAAAAACTGAGGTAAGTTCCTGTATACTTGTTGCAATTCACCCCCATTTTAAATTACTTTAAGCCAGCTAATCTAATAAATGCAAAAAGTGCAGCGTGTATAGTGCAGGTATAGAAATTGACTGAAACAGATTTCACTAACGCCTTTATCCTCTCATCCACACTGTTTCCCACATAATTATTGTACTTCTAACGACCAAATTTTGAAATAATCGATTTCGAACTAAGATTACTCAAGCATTATTATATTTGTTTAAGTTTACACTTCCATGGTATAAAAGCAGATACTGATTGAGTCCGACTAATTACATCGAAAAGTTAGCTAGAAAATGTGTGTAATTGTATTTTGTTTCTTTAGAATTAGACAAATAAAAAAAGTGGGCATCACCATATGGAGTTTGTAAATCTACAGTAAGCAGCCTGAGTTGGAGGTTTCTACTGAAAACGACTGCACATCACCTATGGTCTGGAATATATCAGCTGTTAAATAGGACCACATCCATTTCTGACACTTCTTCAACCCAAGCAAAACATTTTTAGAGGCGTCGCTTATTGAACCAACCCAACTTGGAGTACTATGTTAGTTCTAAAAGATAGAGTTATAACGAAACCGTGTAAACGTACATAAAATTGTAATAAAACGTTATGATTGTATTCAAATTAATTATGTAGGCACCAGCAGGTATAATTCTTATAAGGGCCTAGAATGGTTAGTAGTTTTATTGTGTTATCTGACCGAACCAGAACTCATAATGCAAACCATCTCATTGCAAATATTTCTGTTTTCTCATTTTATGAACATATTATAACGATTCATGCATCAGGCCTCTACTATGCATAGCTTTATTTGGAATGGTTTTGACTCGTCGGATTTTAGGAATTTCAGGATTACGAATTAACTAAAGTAAATAAATATGGTTTAGTAACTGTAAACTATACGGTCTCGTAACTTAAAGGTATGTGAGATCGTTTGGAAGATGCAGGTTATATATTACCTTCCCTTCAGAACCGCCCTCTACATTGAAAAGGAGGGCTAGATACTGCTGAATGGATATATTTTAAGGAGAACTAATTGTATAACAAGCAGTTATAGCATCGTCCTTACAAAAATGCACTGACAAGATTTTATCTTTTTAAATGGTAGTTTCTTGCCTAGAGATTTGAAGTACTAGCTCCCCCTTCTCCATTTAGAGTACATAAGTACAGAATATTTCTTGTATGACGAATAAATTGTTTCCTGTTGCTATTTTGAAAAGAAAATTTAAAATTTAAATTAAAAAAAAACATAATTTTAATATCAAAATAGATATTTATTTTACCACCAAATAACATCGTCGAAAATGTTAAGGATTTATTAACATATAACTGACAGTTTTACCAATTTTTATCAATTCAAGTAAAATATTTCAAATACTGAAATTATTCAGCAGTAAATCTCCAAATTGTTTCGAGTTTTAATGGTTTTTTAATGTTTTTATTGTGCATATTTCAAAAATATTTAAAAAAAAATATTTTCTATGTTCAAGGTGTATTTTTACTGAATAAAAATGTTTGGTCAAAAGTGTCACAGAACCAAAAATGGCATTTGAAAAATCTTAGAAATGAATCGATTGCACATTGTTTCTAGGTTCGTACTTACACAAATTTGGGTTCTACCACTAAGCATACTAAGTAATGTGTTATTATTCAGAAAATGGAAAGAAAAGGATAAAATTTGTTTAAGTTTTGGAATTTTAATAATTATTTTTAATTTACTCAAATAAAACAAAGCAATATCCGTATTTTAAAACTCACCAAACACTTGATACTCACCAAACAACTTTAGAACCTTACAATAAAGACCTATGGTGATTTTCAAGTTTATATCTTAAGCAGTTGAAATCTTGTTCTTCAGTGGGTTGTATACTCTTTATGGTCCCTTATTGTGAACAATAAAATCCATCCTCTAAATTAACTTTTAAAAGTACCATATTTAATATGGCGGATCATAGATGGCGGGCCAAATCTATAAGAAAATACTATTTTTTAAATTAAAAGTACCATGTTTTCTCTTCATCTGTTCTTCTTTAAAAAAATATGTTCTCATACTTTTTACCCACCCTTTATCTTTTTTTCAATCTCACCCCTCCTTCGATTGGGATAAAAACCATATGTTACCAGTGCAAGATATATTACATACATAATTAGTAAAGTACTTAAACCTTTTTATAAAATATCAATAATGCAATTAAAATAATAATGACTACTGGCTTTCATGTAAAGAAGATTATATCTGTAACAGGGCTTAGCAAGATAATTGGATGATAAAATCAGGGTTGTTCAGCTCTCTCTATAATAGAATACTGAGTGGGATTTTGTAATATTAAAGAGTAATTTGTCCAAAATCAATCATCAGAACCCCTAGTATGTCTAACCTTTAAATCCCTTATAAAGAGTTTTATTTTGAATTAAATAATTTAAAAGAATGGAATTAATTTACAGGGACATTTATTTAAGAGAAATTCAAACGTTCCAAGTTACTGTTGGACACGCATAAAAATAAGATTGTGTTTTTTGTGATTTATCAAAATTAAAATCATGTTTAAACATGGTTACTAAAATAGATCATCGTTTTATAAGATTAGCACATGAAGTTATAAAAACATTAAATAGTAACATTAAGCCTGTTCATATTCTATTTTTAAATAATGTTTACTCTTTGCGGGACTGAAAATGTACCTATGAGAACTGTTGTAAACGTTTTTCAGAACTCTCAACCTTTAGATTTAAGTATTGTTTCTAGGACAAAGGCAATTAACAATATCGATATTAAAATCTCCAAAAGTCCCTTGTTTTATAACAACGTCTTTTTGTTTTCAAGCAGTCAGTATTTATCTAAAAAGTAAATTGACATACCAACGTAAAATGTTAAATACATTTGTATAGCGTAAATCCCAAACTATACAAATAAATTAATTTGTCCAACCACATTTTTCCAACCGTGGCCGTTGACATGGTTTAATGTGAACTATCTTCAAACCATAAACTCAAACAAAACTTTATAGACAAGAAGTTGTCTCTTTTGATGACAAATCAATTTTAGAATTTTTCAAAAACTGAAACAAAGACTATTTTTGGTTTTAGTCTTATCTGAAGTGTTTTAGACCACCGTAAGCGGAAAATAATTTCAGGTTTTATCCACAACTCGCTTAAAGTTTGACCTGGAAAATATACTAATAGTCATTCTAAACAGTATAGATAGACTCCATTTGTAGTTGATTTCATACTTAGAAATTACATTTTTACTTTTTATAATAGGTGTGTATGTTTTTTCTTAACTTTTAAAACACCTGTTATATCATAAAATTGTAATTTGATAGTATGTATCATCTTATATTTGAAATCATGATTAACCCTACACCATTATTAGAAAGATATTATAAAAAAGCTTTTTGGAGATTTCAAAGGTATTGACGATGGCGCAGGGGACTCTTACTTATACATACAGTATTTGAAAGTAAAATTATGTGAAGACTTACTGAACACTTTCTGTCTGTGTTTTATACATTAATCTAATATGGTGTCGAAATGATGATAAAATATTATTTTGTTATTTATTAAGTACAATTAAAATAAAAGTAAACCCTCTTAACTCAAGAGTTATAAATTATATAAACAACAAATCATTATCATATTTTTTTATAAAATCATTTACATTTTAAAATGTTTAAAAATACTATGACCTTACCAACTGTGTATTATATATCAATCTAAAAAATGTAAATTAAAGTTTTAATGAAAAATGTTGATATTTAGTAATACTGTTTTAAGTTTAGAATTTTGAGTAATACAAATGCTGTCCCCTCGCTCCAATGTAGTTCTGTTTCCAACATGAATTATAATAACCTTATTATGTAATTTACTGTAACCATGTTTTATTTATATAACTTTACTAAACAAGGTCTTTTGAATTCCCTTGTGTTGGAAACAATTCGCTCGGCGCATTCGAATTTAAAAAGTTTCCCTAAAATAGGCCTCAATCATATTATATGATCAAATGTTATATGTCTATTTAAATCACTGTTCATTGTTGGTTTTATGAATATATAAGTTTTAACAAAAATCAGTACAGAAATAAAATTATTAATAACAACAAAGATCAGCATAATATAAAAATATTTTCAAAAGTTAAATTCTTTTATTAATGTCCATCTATAACGCCATGTTTGTTTAATATTTGCACATACACCCCTGTCCTGACTATTCATAAAGTCCTTGGCCTCTGACAGCGATAATTTTTCTTTACAAAGATTAGATTGTCTATATTGAACCTATATCGGGCATTCTGCCACAAAATGGTAAACATCTTCATTCACCCCCATATTATACTACGAACATAGATAATTTTCGCCTTCTACCCACGGTTTAAAATTTAAATGAATTAATTCAGCTCTACAGTTAAATACCCATTTTATTTCCTGAAACTTAAATTTATTTTTGTTTACTATTAAAATAATGTTTTACCAATAGGTTAAAATCTAGACTGGAGTAAATTGTATGATATTTCCCATTTGTTGCTGCTCTGTTACCTCTGTTCCAAACTGATTTTATTCAATAATTATTTTAATTGCATATTTTTTAAATTACGGTTATTTTTATCCCACCTTTCTAAATTCTTGTCTACCCCCACTTCGTACTTAGACCCTAAAAGTTTCCATTCTCTAAACCATATTAGAGTTCACAATTTTTTGGCTAAAATTGTTGGCAACCTGTCTTCCGGCATAGCTAACATTCCAAACATATATTTAAAATATAGCTTCAATTTATAAAAATACAATTTATCTAGACCCGTTTCCAGATAAATAGCATAATTTGGTGATTTAAAGGTAAACGTATTTTTTTTTTTAAAGAAATACTTTTTCAACACTATTGTATTCCCTATAAAACCAAACTTGAGCTGCATAACTTACTGTTGCTCTTTGGACTGCTTGAAAACATGATAATTTTACAGTTAGTGGAACGTTTTTACACCCAATAAATTTAGACCAAACACAGTTAATACTAGCTTTGGCTATTGCCAACTTAGACTTATTATGGTTGTCGTAAGACAATTTCGGAGTTAAGTTAAGCCATAAACATCTATAACTATTTACTATTTTGATCTGTTTTTTTTTTTTCGGCAGTACATATACTAGTTATTTATATAAAACTGAAACATTATTTGATTCTTGAGTAATGTTTAGTATTTTGTAGATAATATCAGTTTCGTCTATAAGTCATTTATCCTTTGGCTTATAGGAGAAAAGCAAAATCCATTTGGTATGCCATAGAAAACTATTTTGTATTAACTTTTGTGTAGTAAGGTTAATAGTTTTCAAGATACTAAACATCAAACGACCACAAATTTGAATTGGGTAGTTGAGACACAATTTTAGATTTTATAAATTGTTCTTTATGCTATAAAACTTTATTCAAAATATCAACTTAATGCATCAATGAAATATTAGTATTCTAATATAATATGATTAGTAATATAATGCATTAGTAATAAAAACTGACAAATGAAAAAAACAAAAAGGCCTGCGTATATAGACTAGGGATTGTCAAAAATTTAAAAATGATGTTGTGAATTGACTTTGGCTAAGAAGAAATACCTACAAATATTTGTGTATTGTTTAAAAATTCCTTGTAAGGCTGATATGTATTATGTTTACTGATTCTTGCAGGTTTGACATCCAGCGCTATATTTCAAGTGACCAAATTAGGATTTGTTCAATAGTTTTGCTACGAACATTTTTTTTATTATGAACGTGACAACATACAAAATAAAATCTGTGTACTAAGGATAAATAGAATCATTATTTACTAACTTTTCAAAGTGAAGATGAAGTTCATCCGACACGCGTCAGTAAAAAATATATTATCCTACTAAGGAAATATCTAGTCTCATCTATCAGTATAGCTTAGTGATTTTCTTTGAACTTACACCATGCTATAAATCACCATCCCTATCCTCCACAACACCAATATGAATGGGAATAACGTGACCAGAATATTAACTAATAGAAACCAATTTCAAGGAAACTCGGAAAATTTATTCTCTTTACGCAAATTGCTTTAATATGTATTAAAATATAGCATGTACTGCTGGAGTTTATTCTTCCGCTGTGTGTTCCGCTTGTGTTCCAGACACGTCTAAGTTAACGTGAGCGGAATATAATAGTTTAACGATAGGCTCAGATATAGTATATATATATAACTTAAACTGGTAAGAAAAATCACGTGAAAACTGTGCACTTACGCTTAGTTATTATATTTCTAAAAAGTATGGTTTGAACTGGGTTAAAAATACGGAAATTTTTTAAAATGCATTAGTTAATGTAAAACTGATAGATGATCAGTGTTTCTATTAAAACAACTGTCTACTTTGATATTTAAATTGATATCTGATTAAATATTTGAAAACAATATTTGTATGTATAGTTGTAGGCAATATGTTTCTTTTGCTTATACTCCTGTTATACATTTTACAATTTGATGTAATGATTTAATAATATTTAACAAGATTACGGCTGGTATTCACAGTTTTTTCTTAAGGTAGCCTTAAGGAAAGGAAAAATTTAGGAGGCCTTTAGATATGATTTTTTAATACAGAGCCAAACCTTAAGTATAGATTTTAAGTAAGAATTAAAACCTTCTTTAATTCTTTAAAGTTACCTAAAAGCTGCCTTAGGTTCATTTGCAATGCAGAGTCGCTCCTTTTCAATAAGCAGGCCTAAAAGGTACTTTCGAATTCGTAATTTTCTTAAGGTAACTAAAAGATCTATGTTCCAACTATATCGTTGCAGTTGCTTCAGTCACCCACAGAATGCGGAACCTGTAAGTCCAGTGGGCAGTGCACTTCAAAATTATCTATGTGCCAGGCAGGCAGTGGCAGCGCTTTCATACTGTGTAAGTAGACAGTCATTTACATAGATCAATTTGAGATTACTGTAAAATAAAACTTAGATCTGTTTGAAAAAATCATAGACATGGATTTATTGTGTGATAGTACTATATATTACCCGTGTTATTAAAATTACAATAAGTTTTTATTATTGCATTGATGATTTAAATGTTATGTATTTATTTAAAAAACATTCTTTACGAAAATACATTGTTTTCTTTCATTTCTCCAAAATGTTACCTTTGGTACCTATACAGCTTTAAAATGAATGCCTTTAATTTATGTTATTCATTTTTCTAAAACTGTACAGTTTTAAAACTACTTTTAGTATGAAATTATTGTTTCACACTTTTGGCATTTTTTGCATTTTTTTTCACACTCAATATTTTTGCATTTACATTTTTCATAAAATGATATCCCTAATAGGTTTCGAGACATAAAATGGAGAATCCTACGTTTTTTCTATATGCAAAATTCTTACGTTACACCATGACAACATTGTGAGAAACATTTCTGAATTTTGTATTTTATACCCTACTTTTTATTACATATAAGAGGCAGAATAATTAAAACAATTAGTACAAACAAACGTTTTCAAAAATATAAATTATATTTGGGGTGATAAATATTTGAAAACTTAGTTTTTCCAATAATTATAGGCTGTTGATTTTCAAGCATTTTTCAAATGCAATGGCACAATCAAAATGTCATAGACATTAATGTTTCATAACTTTAAATATAAAAATCCATATATACATTACCTTTTTGTCAGGATAATATCTCTAACAGGCTGCAAAAAATAAGGTGCATGTAAGACATATTTTCCCATATTTGTTTCATGGAAAGGGTAAATTTTGCTACTTTTGAATGTATAATCTTTAAATCTTGAATGTAAATCTCACTTTTTTACATCAAAAGAGGCATAACAATAAATAGAATCATTACTTACAATACTAAAAAAATTGTAATTACTCTAGAATTCACAATTATTTAATAATCATTTGTATTTACTTCCAAACTTTTGAATTTCAGGTGACTTTCATTCCATTTTTTACAACGATACAGTTAAAAATTTTTTTAAGAATGACAGGAATGTGCCACAACTTGAAAAACAACGGTATATATTGTTATTTTTCTCCAGTATTCTGTAGTGGTTCTAAAATCTATAAGGCAGCGAAAATTTTTATTTTTTTACAATTAATTAATAAAATGGTAAAGTAATTGTTTACCTTCTCAACAGACTAATGTTTGTGAAACGAATTGAACATTGTCGCATTTGGATTGTTACCTCAAGGCTTTTGACGTTTGAATGTACAGGATAATGCTGTATACAAATAAAAACAATACATTTATTGTATTCATACTGAAACGTGTGTTCTTCTAAAATAGTTGTTACAAATATATGACTAATAATTGAAAGCTGTAACTGTAACTGTGTGTTACTACCAATGATTACATAATATGAATCATTTATAACTGAACTCATTTATTTCCTTCTCATTTTCTTTTAATAGCAAAAGAAAAGTTGGAAGTCTCAATCAGGCAATGCCTAGGAGACCCCTATATCATTTATTCATACTAGGCGTACGTTAAATTTATTATTATTTTGTACATTTTTGTTTTTAAGTTAAGAAGGAATTGTGTTATTTTTGATTTTGTTAATTTGTTAATATTTGTATTTGTTTGGTGATGAATAAATAAATCATTATAAAAAAAAAAAAAAAAAAAAAATATATATAAAACCTTGTTATACTACGTAATCATTGGTTACTACTCACAATAAATCTAATGCTCTTGCTAGTGGAGGGAATATGTGAACTGGCATCAGCCCAAAGCCTTTAGCTTTTAATCTCACATCACCCTGCTTTCTTTGGCCTTATTCTTGTCACATTGCCAACATATATTTCCTAAACATTTTATAAAACACTTTCACTTGCTTTGTGTTTTTACTAAAGATAAAAATGGCATGTGGTATAACCAATATTCTTAACTCCATCGATCGTCTTTAAATTTCCCTGCCTGTCGGACCTGTTTTTGAAATAGAGAAATACATACCCAGTCTGACAGTTCAGCAATTTAATAAGGCATATACACAGAAGAACAGGTATAGACAGAAGAAGAGGTTCTTGAAAACATCTACTATAACTCATATTGTACAGTGAAATTCTAAACAACAGTGTTTGCCTGCAAAATACGCAGTTATCTTTTCTAGTTATATATAATTCCAACTATTAAATTAAACTACTTGCAAACTGTGCACTTAATGATTATGTATTACATAATAGCCTAAAGAATAAATCTTCATTTAGTGAACATTGATATTAAAATTCAGTAATAAGTTTAACATTTTAATTAAGTATAAAACATCTCTAAAGCTCGATTTATGCTGCTCAACGAATGGGTAAAAAATACGGTACTACAACAACGCAAAGAAAAGCAACGGATTTTGTATGCACTTCCCGCCTCGGTATTGCAGTTAGGCCTATTGTTGTTTGCCTTTTTGCATAATATAACGCTAGTCGCTGAACACAAAACGAGTATATAAAAGTAGCCTAAACTACAATCTAGCCTGTTTCACTGGGAAATGTATTTTTACAGCTGATTTCATCCTTTAAACATATTTTTGTTGCGTTTTTTAGTTTTTTGGTTAGTCAATTTTCAGAAAAGGTACCTAGTTAAGCTGGATCTTTTAAAATTGTTTTATATCATAAACTTAATAATTAGTTAAAACATTTAATATTGGTCACCATATTTTCTTTGATGTTAGTTTTAAACATACATTTAACAAAAAATTAGAATAGCATATAGGTATTTTGCCGCATTTTCATAAAGCTGATTTTATGCTTTGAAACAATTTACACTGTTAGTACAAGTTGAAACAAGTTACACTCATATGTTTATGAGTAGGCCTAAATCATGATGATTATTTTCGCCCTTCATTATAACTCCTTATAAATCGTAAAATTGTATAATTCTAGTTAGACAGTTAGTATTATTTACAATCTTAGCTTTCAGGTTTTGATAAAACACATTTGTCTGGAAGCAGGGGGGTTGGCGTGTAATTTACACGAGTGTTTCCTCGGGTTGATAATACAAACGTACTAATACAACTTTAATGAACGACGTAATACATCCTTCCTAACACTCTACAAGAGATAGTTTGTGTCCATAAACTGAATTTCAATTTACTTAGTGTGTTTCTTAGTCAAACTAACTTCAGAATTACTTCATAAGTTGCAACAATTAACGCTCACAGTTCGTTCCTATCAAAACATAATTCAAGGGGTATTACATTCCCTTTTCTTTCCCTTAAACTGTGTGGACCTACAGTAAAACCAGTACGGAGAAGGAGAGAAGGATGGTTTGATAATTGTACAGATTTAAAATAAATTAACTCTAACGAATTTAGAAATGAATTAGAAGAAGCCCACACCCCCGATTGTCTCACAACACCTAATGATGTTAAAAATGTCATCATTAAAATCTTTCGGCTTACAGACTCTCACTAATTATAATCGTTTACATTTTGCTTCATATCGTTGTATCGCAGAAAGTAAAGTCATGTTTTGATTCATGACTAGTTTTCGTACTTGGACACATAAATGTAGAGGTTTTCTCAGTTATTATAACTAAGTACAGACCTACAATAATTGACCCAAATATTTTTAAAGATATATATAAATAAGGCTTCTGTTAAACAGGATATGTAAATAAAGTTATGTACTACAGTAAATATCTTGGAACAACTTAAGCTACTAATGGAAACTACATTAATAAAATGCATACATAAGTAAATGTAATTAAACAAACACTAATAATTTAAACGCAACCTGTACCGTAAATAAGTAGCAAAATTATACAAATTATGTTGTGGATCGTGATAAAGAAACAATGTAAAATATTTCTTTTCCCGTAAAAGCTTGCTAAATATTTGCATTTTTTTACTAAATATTCATTTTAAAAACTTGTATCTAATAATTGATTGAGTTTGTATTTAAACTCTTCAATATTACTCCTCGCCATATTGTGCCAGACGTGCCAACTCATAAGCTAGAAAATGTTCTAGAACACAATATTTATTAATGTTTAATTTTATGATTAAACGACTTAATGTAAACAGAAAATATCATTTTATTAAATGAAATGGAACGAATTTTAAAGATACCGAAAACAACAACTTAAATAAACTCTTGCATTTTTAAACATATAATACGTGTTTTAATATTCCGATGATTTAAATTATTTCTTGTATTACCTTCAAATAAGTTAAATCAATATTGCAGACATTTTTTATAATCCTAATCATAACTTAATCTAATTTCCAAAACATAATCCTAATCTCAAATTTTCCATCAGGACTTGTTTAATATTTATCACACAATTTACCTTACATCTTTAATATATAACTAGACAGGTTTCTGTGTCTACCCGGATATCTTTCGTATAAACAAGCTTACGTTGTTTTTAATTTAAGCTCCAGCTAGACTGTACGTGCATGCAGAGGAGTATCTGTGTGTACATTAACTACTCCTGCAAAGTTGTTTGCAGTACATTGATCGAATTAGTACTAAACTATTCCACTAAAATAAATTTTGTAGCTTGGATTTTGTCCAAAACGTAACGTTTTAAACAGAAAAGACATTTTAAATAATGATTAGCAATAAATAGAAATCCAAAAAATAAACTTAAAAATAAGTCATTTTGTAATCAGCTTATCACAGCTGGAGTAATACTTTGTAAAATCTGACTTGTAAAAGCAACAATATTATTTTAAATCCAGTTCCTTCATGAATTACTACTATTAATATTTTGTTAGATTATTCGTAGACTAATTAGATTTTGTTGTTAGGTCATACACGGTCAGGTAAGCGTTGTCTTGCATAGTATTTTATCTTATTAAACGAGCAATTTTTGTATATTATTATTTGTTTTTAAATAATTTGTTTCAGGGATATCGCTAACGGTTCTATTTTGATAAAAATTTGCATATAGGGGTATTTGACGTCAGGAATCGAATGCGCTTATGTCTGCAAAAATGCGCATAAACTCGGAAATGCTAATTATTTTCATCTATAAAACAAAGATTCTACCACCTCTATACCATTTTGAAGAATGTTTGTTGTAGAGCTACTTTAAAATTAACTAAATATCTGGTTAAATTACTTAATTTTTACTAAATAATTCTGGAGAACTGTACTCATAGAAATTATTATAAAAGGTTTCTGTTGGGAAAATACAATTATTTTTTATTTCTTGTGGATTTTTAATAATATGAATTTGAGTCACATTAAGGCATAAATTTGTATCATCTGTAAAAATCCCAGCTTCCTAAGTATTGTTCTTGATGGATTGGTATGCTCTTTTTTACTTACTAAGCCAAGTTTCTTTATTTGATAAAAAATAATTAACTTTTTACGAAGTTATAAACAAATATGGATTAATTAAACTAGAATTAATGCCATAAATATCTGCACACCACTTGTCTGCAACATCCCTCCTTTAATTAAACGAGAGAACTACGTGTTTTCTGTTTCTACTTGTTCCCTAATATTTTTAATTAAAAGTAACATTTAACATTCGCGTTCCGACACACATTCCCCATGTTTTCCAATTACATTTTGCATTATCAGATGGAAAATTACTTTTAAATATTCATATAGTTTCATGAATATGTAATTGATGCTATATTGATGAAGGAGTTTTACATATGCATTGTTGAAATATATTGTTAAATCGTCTGCCGTACCAAAAGGTAATGTGTTTATTTACATATTGTGATTTGTTTAACTTATCCTCTCGATTATTTCAGAAAAACTTTAAAGGATATTTTTGACCTTGACAAACATGTAACAAAATTCCTACTCACCTTATTCATATGTCGCCCAATTAAAATATTTATTGGATACAGATTATATCTTGTAATACATACAATTGATGCAATTTAAACCCATTCATTTCTGTTTTAAACATATAGAAACATATACTAGCATGCTTTACTCAATACTGTGATTTTATAATCTGTAGTAAACAATGGAGTTAAAAATCAAAAATCCATTAAACTATTAAAACATCGTGATTTCAAAGTTGTCAACTTAAAACTCATTTTGTTAATTGGGGTCGATATGGCTGTGAAAAGACCCATCTTTGAAAACATTTTTTTTACAACTATTGGTACGTAAAAAATAATTAGTTTTTGTGTCATTTGATTAGGTACTTGATGATTTGATTGAACAAAAAATGCATTAATTGCAATTAAAATATTGGATTCGGCTTACACTATTTTGTATCTATGTCGAGATACTTCATCAAGCATTCAAAAGACAATTTCTTTCCCCCTTCCTGAATAAAAGTTCTTAAATTGTTTGTCTCTTTCATTTACTACAGTCCATAGTTAATATAACAGCTTTATTTAGACAATTCATCACTGGCCATGTTAATGATATTTTTAAATACAAATGTCTTATGCATATATAAAAGCCATTGAATATTTATTAAATAAATATTTTATGTTTTTTTTTTAAACATAATTTCAATTTCGTTATATTAATGAAAGATTGAGATTATTCTAATTAGCGGCAAGAACAGATGTTTTATTGATAAATATCCAAGCTGCTTTTATTATAAAAAAAAAAAAAAAACAGTTGTTTCTCCGAAATCAAATATTATCAAAATAAAAATCGAAGTCAATAAGAGATAAAAGTTTTAAAATGAATTATATTTTATTAAAATAGTTCACCGTTTTCATTATATTTGAAAAACATTGCCAAAATATTTTTTTTTAGAGTAAAATTGTTGTTGTTATTATTTAAAGTATCAACTTTGAGGGCAATATTAATACTACACGTTTACTAAAAATAAATAAAATTCTATATGTGGGTCATCCTATAGTAATAAACTATGGAGGGAACAAGATGGTTGGCATGCGTAGCAAGCAAGGGTCTTTTCTAGTTTTTTCTTAACTTTAATAGATGCAGGGATTGCAAAAATAGGCAATGTTTTCAAATGGCACAATGTTACGTGTGACACAAATGTTTAAAAATTTCCTGACATATTATTGGATTATTTCATTTAAAATTTTCAGTGTTAACCTATTTTTTTTCAGAGAATAAGTTGTAATATGTACTGAACTAAACGGATGTTAAAGCAATCTGTTAACCACTTCTCTATAAAAAAACTAATTATTTGACGAACTGTAGAAACATGCTAAAAAATGTCCGGAAAAGCCAATGATACAAGTTTAATATTTTGACAGTTAACTAGTCTTTACACACTAAGTTAGCTTATCGGCCAGTGGCTACCTTTGGCAATCGTTTGTAACAAGCATTCACGACCACAAGCACATGTTTCAATTATGAGTCAACACTAGCATCGGCAATTTGACTTATTCTCTCGATTATTTCAGACAAGCTTAAAAGGATTTTGTTGACCTTGGAAACCCTATTTAAAAAAAAAACCTACTCTCCTTATTCCTACTTCCCCAATCAAAATATTTATTTTATACATAATATAGCTTGCAATAAATCAAATTTATGCAATTTAAACCAGTAAACTGAACATTTCTTCACATATATGATGAGTTTTATTTAAAACGTTCAGTGGTAACATTTGTTTCTACATAGACTAAGTTGTTATATGTCCTAAATTAAACGGTTATAAAATGTTAATGAAATCTGTTAACGAGTTCTCTATAAAAAAATTATTATTTAACAATCTGTAGAAATATGCAGAAAATATCCGAAAAAAGCCAACAATGATACATGTTTAATATTTGGACTATTTAACAATAATCTGTATAGACTAAGTTAGCGTATCGGCCGGTGGCAGCCTGGTGCATTACCGACACATGTTTCAATTTTGAGTCAACACTAGCACCACCAGTGGGACTTTTAACATTTTTAAACTTACATAATGAACATTTTTTCAACAAGTTTGATAAGTTGTTTTATAGATGATATCAAACACGACATTATTACAATATAAGGTATATTTTAAAAATAAAATTAAAGAAGTATTTTACATACTGTAGATGCTTTGGAAGTAATAGGTTTTATAACATAATAACTTTCAAACTTTTTAAATATGTACAAAAACATTTTAAATTTCAAGTTAAATCCGATAAAAAAGTTAAATTCTCCAGTGGCGATGCTAGAAGTGACTAAAATTATTAAAACATCTGCGGGAAGTTGTGAATGCCAGGGGATAAACCAACACAGTCCCAGGTAATAAATATATAAAAAAACTTTTAAACACATTATTTTAAGTTCAGAATACATATTTCTTAATTTAGCCATTTTGAAATTATTAACAGACTAGCTGACCCATGCGAATATTTCGCAAGTTCGGAGTAGGCCTACATTTACCTGATTTAACACGTTGATTTAATTCAGTTAATTAAGTTTATTTATTTACATTGGTTTATAAATAACAGTTTCCCTATACAATCTTACAGTGTAAACAATCTAACTAACAGCTGTCATGCTAGTTAAACAGATGGTTAGTAGATGGCGCCTTTCATTAGGAACATACAGAGTATAATATAAAAGTTTTTTAAATCAATTTTTGTTATTAAAACATGAATTTTAAGCTGTTTGTCTATTTTTCCCGTGTAGTGGTTAAGGAAAGCTTTAAAATGATGCCTCATTCATGTAATTTGATGATGTATTAAGGAAGTTATGGCGTACCGACAAAAAAATAGTCTTGAGAAATAATATATGCGATAACACCAGTTGATCGCCAGCATCAAAAATCAACAAAATTTTATGTTAGACCTAGTATACTAATATGAATAATTTAGACTTTGATAAGAATTTTGAACTAGAGGACAACCTTGAAGCTTCGATTTCCTCGTAGGAGAATGTATATCATCAATTAAAATTTTTGTAATTTACAAATGATAGTTTCAAGTAGGAAACACTACTGGACGATAAACTTCACTTTCTCGCTCGCTGCTGACAGTAGCCTATAATTAGAAAAATATGAAATGAAAATAATTTTTCGCAAACGTCACCCAGACATCAACTATACTATAATACGTTGTAGTATTAAAAAATAAGAACTAAAGCCAACAAAATTTTCTCACATTAAGCAAAACAGAACCAATAGACATTGTCTATTGGTTCTGTTTTGATTAAAGTGAAAAAACTCTTCTTGAAAGAAAATCATTATTTTAAGATGGACAACAACACTATTTAAAAACACAACCAAACAAAACTCACTAGGTTGATAGGAACTTTGTCTTTGTTGCACCAAAACCTTTATGGCAACAAAGAACTAAGACCCATTCAAAGTTCATTTTTGATAAATGATTTATATTACCAGCTCTTAAACTTTAATTTTTATTAAATCGTACTGATTAAAATAACTTTAAATTCTATATTAATACAAGTTCAATTATACAAATTTACCCAAGTCATGTTTTATATAAACGTAAACAATACTCGTAACATTAGTTTACAGTATATTATAATCAGGGGTAAAGTAGTGTGTATATTCTAAATATACGTACCTATTATGTCTCTTCAATATAATGTTAAATTTATTATTTTATAATCTTGACTGAAGTTAATTTATATTAAATTCAATTAGCAGAAAAATTGTATTTTATTGTTCGTTGTGTAAGTTTAAAATACTTATGTAGCATAATTATTATAGTTTTTGTCTTTTTATTAACGTAACATGTTATAATTATTATTGTATTGTTTATTGTTTTACTACATATTATATGCCGTACATATATAAATGTATTAGTGTTTTATCGTGACGTATGTTTCTAGTTTCGTTTTTATTCGTTGTTTTCCTTTTATAACGTCAATATCTCACTGTTATAGTGCTGTATTCTTATTGGTCGCTAGATATTTAGGCCACGCCACTATTGAGGCACTGTATTTATGATTATATTAGTTCATTACAAACCTAAACAAAATAGTTGAACATTAACTAATATGAACTTTAATTTTTCATGTTTTTTCTCATGTTATGACTGTAATATTTTTCAGCGACTGTTTAGTGTCGTGTTTTTTTTTTTTTAGAGTCAGTGAAGTGATTACTTTCTGAATATAGGCTATACAACAAAAATATATTTTCAATGGTCTCCAGTAATTGTACTAGTCTGCATACGAACAATTTTTATTGATGTAAACTTTACGGATTAAAATTAAATCAAATTAGTCTCTAAAACGCCAAAAATGTCCACCACCAAATTAATCTCTCCCAAACTTTATATTTTCGGAATGAAAATGAAATCCATAATATATATTTTTTTTGCGTTAGAGAAAGTTTCAAAGTATTTCGTCAATGAGAACACAAAGTGAATTTGTATAATCTCTGAAAGCTTTTAAATTAATGTTTTTAAATTGATGTATATAGAGTAAATGAAAAATACCAACTGCTTTGTTAGATTAAATCTAGTTTTTAATTAAAACAGTATTGAAATGAGATTTGCAAAAGTTTTTTATTTCAAGTTACTTGTTGAATCGTGATTAAAAATAACGCTGCTTTATTTGAATTGCTTGTTTAAAGTTGGAACAGTTTATTTTAATATTCTTCAATGACGAAACCAACGCATAATGACCCCACACGTGGTTCTAACATCCTTTGCGGTCCCGACAACTACTTAGTAAGTAAATACTGTACATTTTACTTTATTATTTTTATTTTTGTATTTGTTGTTATGCTGTACATGGAAGACCACCTGACTCTTGGTACTCCAGTTATTTCGTCTATACAGGTTGTTTGATATTCAGTGTCAAACATTTCAAGGCGTTATTATGCATGCAAATTGCAACAAAACTACTCAATTCAGACAGTTCTATCTCACTCGACCTACCAGAAACAGTAATTTTTCTACTGTTTATAATTTCTTGACATTGCCAATGAAAATCTAATTTTTTCAAACTTGCCAAACATATTGCCACTTTTTATCACGTTTTTGGAAAGTACACGACATTTTTTATCAGAATAAGTATAGTTTGCCACAGACAAGCGCTTTTAAAGTCTTGTAAAATCTAATTGAAAAAAAAAGTTTTGGAAAATTAAGAAAAAAGGCGCTACTACTTACTTAAGAAATTTTTCTTATGCGTCATAATACAAACTGTTAAATATCACAAAAAACTTCCCCACATCTTAGCTTTCCTAGGTATACTAGAAGTGACCTTTCCTATTCGAGTAAGGGGCAGAAATGGGCGTTAAATATTATTTTTTAAATGTTTGTGAAAAAATAATTATAATAAATACCCTATATTCGTTTTAACATTTCCTCTCCGATGAAACTATTTTATTCCTTTATCTTATCTCAGTTATCTACATTTTTCATATTCCTAATCAAATAACAAACATACCCATTTGCACAAATTAGTTTCATTGGATTGCTCCTGAAAGCATACCTTCAGTTAAGTGAAAGCTACCATGGAATACACATCATAGAATATATTCTTATGCTGATACGCACTTCGTGTATGGTTTATGCGATTGTAATGCTCTTGCCGCCAGAAGGGAATATGAACGTCGCTTCCCGAATCGCCGGATTCCTTGTACTAAAATGTTCTCAAGATTGCATCAGCGGCTTGTAGACTATGGCACCGAACAGCACATGATGGCGTAGCAACGGACGAAGCAATCATTGATGCTGTTCACAATGATCCAGGAGTAAGTACTAGAGGCGTTGCTAGGGATATTGGGGTTTTTAATTGGAAAGTTTGGGATGTCTTGAAAAAAATCCATGCATTTCATTTGCATCCTGTTCAAGCTTTAGAAGAAACTGACTTTGGACCAAGAGTTCAGTTTCACGGTGGTTACTTATAAGTGACATGGAGCAGTATGGTTTCTTAAAAAAAAAATGTGGACCGATGAATAGTTGTTTACTAGAGAGGGAATTTTAATTGTCACAACGTGCATTACTGGTCAGCACAGAATGAGAGAGCTTCAAAGGAAAGGGCGTTTCAAAGACGTTTCCGAGTTAATGTCTGGGCTGGAGTCATAGGGAACCAATTACGTGGCCCACATATCTTTGAAGACTTTTTACTTAGATTTCTTGCAGCACACCTTATATTTTCCAAAATATTTTTTTCAAGTAGAATTTACGAGGCTTTAAGAGGGCTTGACTGTGGCTAAACTATACTTATTCTGATATAAAATGTTGTGTACTTTCCAAAAAGTCATAAAAAGTGGCAATATGTTTGGTAAAATTGAGAAAAATGAGATTTTCATGGATAATGTCAAGAAATAAAAAAAAATCGAAAAACGACTGTTTCTGGAAGGCAAAATGAGATAGAACTGTCCGAATTACGTAGATGTGTTGCAATTTACATGCAAATAACGCCTTGAAATTGTTGACACTAACTACCAAACACTCTGTATATAACGTATAGCTATTTATTTATAATCTACCATTGTGTACTTATAATACAACTTAGTTTTCTTTATACTTTCTTTAAAAAATATTGTGAAACCTTTTATAAAACTAAATTTTTGACATTGATGGTTGTTACACGATATATTACAACTATGTTGCAATTTTTAGGTGTATGAAAGGAAAATGAGTGGAAGATATGTGACAAGGAAACCGAAGTTTGAACGTTATTACTATTGACACTTTGAATAATATGTGAATTGTGTAGGTAATAACATGTATTACATGTATAAGTTAGTTTATGAATACATTGTATTATTTAAATGTGTGTGATGTGTATAACGTAAGTGAATAGTTACT